>JABCKO010007969.1:0-42394 GCA_018855915.1 Tephrocybe sp. NHM501043
AGAGGTAAGAGGGTTGTCAATATGTGCTGATGTATCTACATACTGATATTTGGATAGATGACTACTCCAGCTGCAACCACCTTCTCCCACCTGTCATCTTACCCCCAGACATCTTGCAATTCCTTGTCAATGCCACAGAGCCTTTTAATGCCACAGAGCTCTGGCTCCTACAAGATGGGGAGTACCCAGTGGCCACAGCATGAGTCCTTAACACAACTGGCAGCAATAATGGTGCCAGGGAGCAGTTCAATGCTGACCACTTCATTGAGAAGCACATACAAAGTGCAGCAGAATTTTGGCAAGATTAATGGGGTCCCAAGATTTGATGCCCCTCTACCACCATCTCTGTCAGGCATATGGCCCCATCTTTATTGTGTTGACCTCACTCCACTTACCTCAAATCTCTGCCCCCATTGTGCAGCATGAGATCAACTTCTTCTGTAGAGACTGGCATTCTTGTAGGCTTGTCCTTCTCTCTCCATTAATGAGATATACTTGGAGTGCATGCTGAATGTGATTGCAGCATCATGGGCTAGCAGCACATGCAATTCATACAGCTCAAGCTTGCTTGTGTACCATGTATTTTGCAACTCATATGCAGTGTTAGAGGAAGAGCATGCACCAGTCCACCAGACACTGCTTCTGTCCTTTTTGTCAGCATGCACTGGGGCATATTCAGCTTCTGCCCTTTCCAACCATCTCTATGTAGTCCAGGCATGGCACACCTTGCATAGGATGCCTTGGTCTATATCAAAGACCAAAATACTAGTGGCACTCAATATTGCCTCAGCACTAGCACCTCCTGCTGCATCTTGCTCAAAGTGTGAGCCTTTTATGACAGATCTAACTGTGCTACTCTCATCACAGCTCAATGTCACTCTACCACTTGATGCAGCTGTAGATGCATGCCTCAAAGTTGCTTTCTGGTCCATGACACACCTTGGGGAGTTGACAGTAAAGAACCTCACCTTGTTCAACCCAGCACTACATGCAACAAGGGGTAGCCTGTGGACTGAACATGATTGAGAAGACAACAAGGTCAAAATCATCTTTGTACCCACAATGAAATTCACACCCAATGGTGAGGATCTGTACTATGCATGGCATGAGAGACCCTGTGACCCATACAAAGCAATGGACAACCACCTGAGAATCAACAACCCTGCCCAAGGTGACCACATATCCTCATACAAGCACAATGCAGCACACCACCCACTAACCTGCTCAGCTTTTACAAAATGACTCAACTAGTTTGCTCGCACATGTGGGCTTGCTAACCTATGTTTTCATGGCATATGGGTAGGCTCAGTGCTGGAGTACCTGCTATGGAGTAATCCCCTGGAGGTTGTGAAGAATATAGGGCAATAGAGCAGTGATGCATTTGCAGTTTACCTTTGCAAACATGCAGTAGCCTTGGCTCCATATATGCAGGACACCCCCATGTTAGCTGATTTTACTTGGGTTACACTATCACTGGTTCATTAGGTTCATCTGCCTCCTTCTGTTGGGGGGTCCACACTTCACATGATGCATTTCAGACTTGCTCCTTATGTTTGGGAATCACAGCTCATTGCAGACCTGTCTTGTTCAGATTTGGATCTGGTGCTTTGAGCAAAGGAACCTTCAGTTCCTTTCCCTAAAATACAGCAACATTTACATTGTACACCTATTGAGTTTATCATTTGTATGTTACTGTTTCTACAGATGCCAATAGTATGTCTCCACTACATAGACAAAAAATATTAAGTTTTTCCATAATCTTTCTGACAAAAAAAATTTAAATTTATATATGAGAAATACTTGTTAGAAATCACATAACAGGTTTCTAACAGGTGTTTTCTCAGGAAACCCTTGAACCATCCTGAAGTGCTCTAGTGATATGCATGGTCCAGCCTCAGACCATGAGCCAGGCCAACCCAAGCCATAGATACTGGCCTGACATAGTTTTTGGGCCCACCCATGAGGATGACAAGCTGTGGGCTGCAGCTTTCAAGAGGTGCTATCAAACTTCATATTTGTTTGAATATGAGCTTGAGTTCAAGGGTGTGTAATATTCAAGAATATATAGCAGTGTGAAATCCATCAACAGCAGCATAAACTCTGCCTATGATTCATCAGATCACCAATATAAACTATTTGCTGTTCACTCAAACATATGACTCTTATGAATACTGAGCAGAGACTGACCTAGTAGTTGACCTTACTCTCCCATTTTCAAAGTATTCTCCTGTGTCAGTATAAGTACATGACTCCAAAACACTCAGGCTGTGGACCTGTGAACAGATTTTATTGATGCAGCACATTATAATACATATGATGCTCATATACTAACCTCACAAAAAAATGAGAGTGTACATGTGTAAATGGATAGGTTCCAATCTAGTTATTGCTGATCTAAACAGATTATACTGGTGGAAATTGAGTGAGAGACTAACCCTAACTCATGCTTTTTCTTGCATACACTTAAAAGCTGTGGCTTGGGCCAGGCCAGGCTATCAATAGGGCTCATGGCTCAGCCCAAGGTTTTGCTAGGCCAAGACTTCCCCAAGCCAAGCCAAAGCCCCAGCTTTGAGGCCAAGCTGGGCTGGAACAACACTAGAAGCCTCCCAGTGAAAATTGTGTTGAGCTGAAATGAGCCATATCAAGTTAAATTGATAGAGAATCGATGAAATCTATATAGGATTGAGCCAGAATGCCATTCTGTCTTCTAACTTCTTTGAAAAATAATTTAAATTTCATATTAGCCTCTGACACTTCTCTTCATTCATCTGACAATCTGACTCCAAAAGTAAGCAGGATACCAAATTTAACTGGATTAAATAAAAAAAATGTAACTCAGTTGTGTTCAACGATTTGCTACTGTATCCATCTCTTTCACTCATCTCTATTTATGACTTCATGTAAGACATCCACACAAACATATGTAAGAGGCACACCCTTTTACAGAACAACTCCCACCTCTTCTTCCCTTTCCATCATCATCTCCCTGTATTTCCAGCCCCAACCTGCATATATGCACAGGTGAGTCCTCTAATTGCCTCTTAAGGTGTGTATTAACTAAACATGTGGCTATTCAGACCTGGACTCAACCAGAACATGAAGCATCATGCTTGCATTCTGATGGAAACAACTCCAAAGATAGAGTTAGACTTGGCTTGCAAGTGCACACTAACTGACTTGATAATGCTTTCATTATTTACTATTATTGATTGTATGAATGAGGCAGAGCACCTTGCCACTCCTAACATTGCATGGACACCTCACTCACAACATCATCACATAACATATATAACAACACACTGGTAATTGGACTTAAATTTTTTCCCTCTTTGCATTCCTGTGTAGGTTTTTTTGGTGTATTATTATCATCTTGAAAAAAAAATTGTATTATTACAATTGAGTGAAATTGAAATGGATATCCAACAAAAATTCCCTCAAAATGGCAAGGGCTCCCTTTAGTTTTCATCTCAGAGGGGAAGAGAACAAAACATTGACAACTCCAGAACCGAAAATGAGAAAAATCCAGTTTGGAACCCTCTATGCATTTGTAAGGTTTGAGAAGAGGAGGAAGTGTTGAGGAAGGTAGACAATTATGTAGATATTGGGCAGTGAGAATTGTGTGACCTAAAATGAGAAAGGAAGACCCTATGGGTTGGTTGGCATTGAGGATGACGGAGTATCGTTGGCCAGCTTGAATATTGAGGGAATCCACTTGAAGAGGTGCAGTGTTTCTCTCCGTCTGCTTCAATGATTGTCAGGGAGTGCCCATCAATGGAGAAGGCAAAGGCCGGATCGCAGGACATGGCAATCAATAAGGCGGAAGCGATAACGCATCATGCCGACGACGGACAGGGGAGTCATGGGTCCTCCCTCATACCTACCTTTGCTGTTGATCAAAGTGGAAATGGCCTCAGGAGGAGTCTTTCCAGGCCAAAGCGGGTTGGTGATACCTGTAAGAAAGCGTTTATGGGATGGTCTAAAACATGAGGTGATGGCACAACACACCAATCAGCAAGAGTGATGATCGTGGATTCTACGAGTGAAAATCAGCTGCAAAAGGTGTAAGAGTATACATGGATTTACCATCATCAACATCGTAAAGATGCATATGAGGGTCCCGAGGGTCATATACTACGAAAGCCCTGCGAAGGCCGTCGCAGTATTGGGTAGCTAGATGAGATATGTCAATGTCACGAAAATACAAGCAAAAAGGTAACTTACATAGATGAAAGCGATACCAGAATGTACCTGCTTGTTCTGGGACTTTTAAATTCGTAAAGGAACGATTCTTGGGTAACAATTGAGCCCTGAGTAACTGATACCGCTACATCGGTCATAGTTTGTTCCCCGTTGAAAGATACCGTGCTAGTGCTATATTCTGAATCAAAAAGCAACTCGTAAGGTGAAGAAGACAATGCTAACTCACAATGCTTGTACTTTTCGCCATTCGTTCCATCCGTGAGTTTGTTGACAACGTTCAGTCGGAAGCGATCCCCCTGTGAATTGTTCAGTGAGCCTTCATACAGTGAATCGGTTAGTCAAAAGACCTTTTTGCCTCTTATGACAGGCCCAGTGAAGGTACCCCCGCTAGAACAGCACTGGAAATTTGCATGTATGTGAGATTCGAGAAAATATAGACTCGGAGGCTACACAACCGACGGGGAAAGTTGAAAGCGCGTCAACGGTAGGTCTTTGCCACTTCTGAAGGCTGTCAATAAATGGCTCTGTACGTCCAAGGCATGAATAGATCGTCAAGGTAGGGAACAGGTCGGGACGGCGTGCAGTCAGATACGCAAAAGGGCTCCCGGATTGACAGAAAACATGGAGGTATGTCTTGACGTCATCAGTTGTGGACAGGCCAATAGGATTGGGGCTATGTATCGACACGATCATTTGATTTTCATATGACCAACATGCGTCGTTCGAGACAGCCTTGGATGTTATTCTTCAAACCCTTAACTGAGTACAGGCAATGAGAGATTGGCGCCCAATTTTCGATCCAAGGAGACTGAAGTAAATGCAAATTTTTACTTGTGCTATTGGTGGATTGATTGGTGTTACATAGCAGTCAAGGTATGTCCGCCGAACCGAGTATTATAGATAATAAGTGACCGTGTTGTATATGAGTATTCACCGTGTATTCCCATTAAGTACTTTCCAAAGTCCATGAATCCATTTCAGTTACTTATTCCCATCTCTCCATTCTAGCCGTCTGGATTAGCGGCATCAAATGCTGGACAAAGGTCACGCCACGTCGCTACAATGAAAAGGCCTGTAAGTGAATTAATCGAGCTGAGAGATGGTGTAGAGCTCACTTGGTGGGTTCATGTTAGCAACGCTTGGGACATCTTCCGCAAAAACAATGGCAAGCCCGCTGGGTGAGGTATGTCAGAATAACAAAGAACAATCCGATTGATCGACATACAGTTCTAAGTGCCAATCAATGTGGCTATATCGGAAGTGTAAGCAAGTAATGGTGGTCAGAGCAAGAGTCACAAACCAATGGAAGATCCAAGGGCCAGGGTTGTCAGTCTTGAAGCGAATGGTGACATTGTCACTGGCCAAACCACCAGTGCTAACAACGTCACGCTGGACCTAAACTGATGGTAAGAATTTGAACAAGAAAGAAGAGATAGCGAGACATACGGGATTGGCAAAGTTATATACATCGCTGCCTGCGCTGCGAACCACGGAGAAGGCATGCTAGGAAAGAACTCAGTACTCGAGGCCGGCGAGACGTTCAAAAATCCCGTACCCCGTGAAGATGGAATGGGTGCTACGAGAAGAGTGTAAGCTTTGATGAAAACCCCTCAAGCAAAAAAAGCAGCCTGGTACTTACTGGAGCTCCGATTGTTCCACCAGGGATAGAAACCTCGATGACCTTGTTTGGCGGCAAAAGATACACGCTGCCTGGAGGAAGGAGCTCTTGAGCAGTTTTCGCACCACTCAAAAGCTGCAATAGGACTGGTGCCGTAGGGGGAATAAATGTCGCGCCATTCACTGTGAACTGAAATTTAACAAAGTCTAGAGCTATAGCGAGGTTGATGTTGACATCGGCAGCCCCCACGGTGGGAACCCCAGGTGCAGCAGGATTCTTCAGAGGGCGCAGACTCGTTTCCAGCATTGGATTGGAGTTAGGCGTCTGAGTGGTGGTAGGGTCTCTGTGTGGGGCGAGGAGGTAGCGCAAGATTGCGGAGTTCAGGCCGCCATCGAAGGTCGTACTCCGTGAAAAGTTGGGTTTAGCGCGTATCCAGTAGTTGTCGATGCGCTGATTGGCTTTGAGGACAAATGAATAGCGCTGGCCTGCAAAGATTTGAATCGAGTCGACTTCCAGTGGTTGCACGTTAATTCCATCGACTTCGATGATGGTCTGGATGAGAGAAACTAGTTTGATAATGCACGCGACTTTACAAACTCTTGGACATACCATAGTATGTCCATCAATAGAGAAGACATAGTTGGGGTCGCATGATATAGATACCAAACGGAAGCGATAACGGAGGCCCTGAATGACGGAGACCACGGCAAGTGGTGTTGTTGGGCCGCTTGGATAGCGGCCTTTACCGTTGATCAAAGTCGCATCCGATGTCGGTACAGGGCCGGCGGAAGGAGCAGGGATATGGTACCTTTCCCTTCAGGTCAATAGATGAACGCTTGCGGTTGTAAGGAGCATACCAATCAGCAAGTGTAATTATGGTATTATCTATTTGGGAGTATAAGTTTCAACGAGGCCACAAGAAGGACATAGTCAACAAACCATTATCAATGTCATATCTAGAGAGTGATCAGCTCCTTGTATCAGTGTCGGTGACAGATCCGTACCTAAGTCTGTGAGGATCAAGAAGATCATAAACCACGAAAGCTCCTCTAAGTCCATCGCAATACTGTGTTGCTAAATGACTGGTCAGCATAGGTAGGTGGGACGAAATCGAGCATTCATACAATAATGAGAATGGTACCAGAACGTTCCTGCTTGGCCAGGCGTCTTGAAATCGTACAAGAAAGACTGCCCGGGGATGATAGGGCACTGAGTCGCACCCACTGGGCCATCAGCCCATGGGGTCCCAGCTTGGAAGAAGCCGTGCCAATGCTGTAGAGTCGTCAACATCACGGACATCACGGACGGACGAAACATGAATTCACGATGCTGGTTGCCTTAAGCATGGTATTATCGGTGAGGGAATCGATTACATTGAGTTTAAAGTTATCACCCTGCAAACACGTTGCGTCAGGGTCCTTCGACGAGCACCACGACGAGAAACTCCGACTGTACCTTGAACCCTGTGATAAGTGGCCCAGGAAATGCAGCCTTAGCTGGAGTCTGACCAGCAAGCACAGTTCTGAAGGATATGAGTGATAGAAGAGATATTGATGTAGTGGTAAGGCTTACGATCGGTTGAAGCCATCAGGTGCAATGACTTTATTCACGATATGTAGGCTCGTTTTTGGGCCGATCCCGCCATATACAACAGAGAGTAGAGAAAAAAAGAAGACAATCGAGGAGCGCATCGAGACGCTCGAATTAATTGAATGGTTAGCTTGTTGGGAGCTCCTGTTTCGACCGGTCGTCCTTTTAAAGTTGAAGGTGTTGTATGACTTGATGTCTTGATTCACAATCAAGGTACATTTCAAAAAGCCTCGTTCACTCGGTGTGTCAATTGTTGAGGTGTACTGTCAAGGAAATGATTATGTGTCGCTCGGTGTGCCTGAAACTTCGGACTTGTCGAGAGGTTTGAGGCAGTGATAAAGAAGGGGTTACAAGCGCCACGGTCAAGCAGCGGCATTCTGTGAGAAGCAACGCGTTCGGCATGTACAAAGAAGGTGTGTGCGGTATGTCGGGCTTCAATGACCGCGCCGTTTGACGATAAATGAAGGGACATTCTCGTAAGGTCCTCGATGCTCGGCGTCAATGATGAGAAACCCTGTGGAATTTGACAGATCAAGGGAGGAACGACGGAACGCGTCTATTATGTCGGTGCCTCACATCACCCATGAGCCATTTCCCCTAGAAACATTTAAAGACTCAGCAATTCGTGTCCGAATGTCCCAACCGGCTTACCAGGTGCTGTCATGTTCGCCAAACGACTTTCACTCGCAATCTTATCCGTCATACTCCTGTCTTCCTCGGTAACCCATCTCCTATATCTTTTACTCTGAGGTTCCGACCTGACAAGCCAGTTTACAGACGAAAGTTATCGCAGATGATCCACCCGTATTAACTGCCATAGGAGTGTACCATGCGCTCATTGACCAACCCCCTTATATCGTAGCACGGACATCTACGGAGGTTTGGACGTAAGAGAATGAGTTTCTCATCATAAAACAAGACTGACTTTCGCTGACTCCTAGGCAAAGCCCCAGCATTTCGGATACATCACTTCCTACGGAAACGGCAACGATTTCTGTATCAATTTAAAGACAACCAACTGTTATAATAGTAATTTTGAATTGTATATGATATCACCTTTGCGCCTTTCCGATCGTTGGGGATGACGTGACTTCTAGTGAACTGTGTATGTGTATTGGGTTGTTCTGTCGTCGCTCCCATCACGTTTCACGATACAACAATCTTCTGAATGGTGCATCAAGTATCGATGATATTCGTCAGGATCCGAGTGCGTGCAGGCGCAGCGTAAGATCATCAAAGAAAGATGTCGATAGGACTAACAGGGGCAGAAGTCACAAAAATGACTATCTTATATTCTGAGATTTCCGGAAGTTGAAGGGTCAGGGAACAACCAAACGAATAAACATCACTGACCTGTCATCCGTTTTGCATCTATTCTACACCAGCGACGTATTTCCTCTTTCGTTGTCCTGCCTTTCGATATGAAGTGACCTCAATAACGCCGGAAGGGGAACGCAAAAGAGGTGATTCACACAGAAACGCGTTCTCTGTGCGGCACGCTGGGCCACAGCCGCAGGGAGGGTTGCCGTTGATTTACATCTGTCAGATTTCAGAGGCCACCATAGAGATGCCAACAGTCAGTTGATGCTGCCGAGACGGTAGCAAAGAAGGCAGTTCCTGATTAACGGTGCATTGCTCCAAAAGATGTGTAGATTATTGAGAGAAAAAGTTAAGGGAAGGGCAAGCTTAGGCTAGGCTAATGCAAAGGATTACATAAATTAAAGTTTGATGTCGAGAAACGGATACACCTGTTTGGTCGAGTGTCCATCGTGATGCCCATTACCGTATACGTACCAAGGTCACCCTTAATATCACTTACATAGTGACCCAATAAGATAATCTAATGCATTCTTTGCCATCTGGTGACTTACACTACCGGATCGATTTGCAAAAATGATGGATTGGCAACGCCATAGAGAGGGCATAGGTTATCCCAAGACACTGTGAGAGTAACATGGTTATCGATGGAAAGATTGGAGAGCATACTTGGCGTGTTCATTGTGGCGATATTCGGGATGTCCTCCGCAAACACGACGGCGAGACCGCTGCGGATCGTTACCATTGAGTGATTGGTCATGGTAGAGCAAAGAGGTGACTTACATTTCGGTCAATATGACTACAATGATGCCGTTAACGATTGAAAAGGGAAGTATGGACGGAACATGATGAAACGCACCATTGAAGTATCCAAGGGCCAGTATTGTCAGTTGTAAAACGAATGGTGACATTGTCGCCCGCAACACCGGCGATTACAATATCACGTCAGTTTAAATCGTGAGCACAAGAGGCAGCCTTCGTACCAGGGCTGTCATAGGTGTAGGTTGTGCTTCCAGCGCTGCGTACAACGAAAAAGGTATGCTGCAAGAATCTTAGTATCAACAGAGAGGCTAAGAAATACTACACTCACACGGTGCAAAAGGAAGAGATGCTGAGGTAAAGCTTGAGATTAGAACGCGCTCCTTAAAGATGGGGTCAGGCTTCACTTACGGGAGATCCAACTGAACCACCAGGGATGCTCAGCTCAACGACCTTGTTACTATATTTGATATCTACCTCTGCTAAATACATAGCTAAGGACAATCGGCGGCAGTTCGTAAACACTCACGGCAGGCAGCAACGAAGATGCAGAAGTAGCGCCGCTCATAAACTGGAGCATGACGACGAGGTCAGAGAGTGGAGTGAAGGAGGATCCATTGACAGAGAAGCGGGCAGTGGTGAAGTTGAAGGCGATAGCCAACTTCAGGGCAACTGGCAGCCAGGGGCGGCGGGGTTTGTGAGTGGATAAATGCTGGTTTCAAGCATCGGAGTGGATAGGGCAGATGTTGTGGTTGGGTCGGCATGGGAAGCGCCAGAATACCGAAGAATCGTAAAATTCAAACCACCGTCGAAAACAGTCACGCCAACGTTAGGGAGACCACGGATCCAGTAGCTTTTGTCGGCTTGGTTGGCATTGAGGACAACTGAGTAACGTTGGCCAGCAAAGATCTGGATCGAGTCGACGATCAAAGGCTGCACGTTGACACCGTGAACTTCAATGATGGTCTGAATATAAATATCAAGTGTTAGCGCATGTTAAGTCAGTATATACGAGATCGTTTACCAGGGAATGGTCATCGATTGAAAAGACGTAAATGTGATCGCACGAGAATGAGACAATACAGAAACGATAACATTTGTTGGGAACTCGGACACTGATGACGGTCGGAGGTACGGTTGGGGGCAGCGATGCAGCTTCCTTTCCGTTAATAAGCGTAGCATTAGGGGTAGGAGTGAGGCCAGCAGAAGGCACGGGGACGTGGTACCTGTGCCAATTTAGCCATGCTAAACATGAGGCAAAAGAAACCCAACTCGCCAATCAGCGAGAGCGATGATAGTATTATCTGATATCAATAGCATGAAATTGTGAGGAAGGCAGACAAACAATTAAACGGCGAAAATCTTATCTGTGAAGTGGAAACAGCATCAGTTCCAACCTCACAGGAGAAAAGGATGATTTTCCCGATATCTTTTGTTGTCGTGTGCACTTGCCGTCCTGAACATGGGTGACTCTAAACTAAGATGGCTGAGTTGCTATTACTTACGTTGCTCGGATAGGCCAGTGCAAAAAGGGTTTCACTGGAAATAAAGTCTATCATACGATTATTCCTGCCGTATCTCGTAGACCATCGTTCATATCTGAGTGACCTGCCTGTCATAGAAGTCTCCCAGAGTCTGATGCTGTCAAAAGCCAAAGCACCAGTATCAGCGCATCTATGCAACCGAGAACGCAAACGGCTACTCCTGCTTATGAGATTGCATTTGCGACGACCGCCATAGTTCATTTAAGTCCAGATTAGTGCACGTGTCATTGACTCGACTTCAGATTGGTTCTTCCCATATGAAACGTAATATGATCCGGCATACATGGCTTGAATAGAAATCCCTTTTGAATTTGCTAGTCAAGGAAGCGCAGTGGTGACACCTTGTTTCATGAAGACAAAGGGGGAAAGCTCCGAGTTCCGACATATCAGTTATCTCGGTCGGTTAGATATCAAAAATGCTTTGGAAGTTGACAGATCGTGTCTTTTCCTTTCAACGAGTTCATCCTATACTCTTGGCGTGAATGTTGTACGACAAAATCGCATGGACACTCTCGGACACGGTATGTAGAAGAATATGTGTCATGCAGCACAGTTTACCCTCGCATCTGAGTGACTGGAAGTACTGAACGGGCTGTTGCAGTACTTCATCCTGAAAGTGATGAACTACAGCTTCGCATAGCCAATGAAGGTTGAACTTACGAGTTCTCTCTGCGCCTTTAAGCTTCTCAGTCGCCTTAGGCCTCAATTATCTTCACCTGCGATCGCGGAGAGATCAATCTTCCGGTATTGACGAAGTTTTCGAACCTCACTGACATAGATGTTTGATTGATGAGTTGTGTTCCAGGTTCAGTCTCATCAAGAGCGAAGGGCTCGCAAACCTGATCGTTTTTCACTTGCGACAGGGGTGATTTTCTATGATTTTCTCTCACCTTGTTGATTAAATTCCGTCAATCCGTGCTTCCTCAAACCCCTTCTGTTGTATTCGAGACTTTTGGCCTTGACGAAAAGAGGATCCGAAACTCCTCGATTGTCTCCAGCCTGCTCTGGTCAAAGGGCCTAGTCTCTTCAAAGGAGTGCCATTTTGCTTCATATCTAGCCTAGCCCCTCACTGAGGTTCAACAGGGGGATACTCAAATACTTTTGCACGGTGAGAGATTCACATTTTGTAGGCCATTCCCATTTCTCGTCTAATATCCCGTTCTGTTTCACCTTTTCCCACCTGTTCATACGCCTTTCGTCTTACAAGTTCCGCGTAATTTGAAAGCATCTTTGACTCCTTTGAGCATCTCTCTGCTCGTTTCTGCAACTATTCTCATGTACGTTGACGTGATGCTTTGGAGATTTGATTTGGCCGTGCGCGTTCTTCCAGGGTCTGTGATTTCAGTATTCTCATGTACGTTGACGTGATGCTTTGGAGATTTGATTTGGCCGTGCGCGTTCTTCCAGGGTCTGTGATTTCAGCGGTTTGGGACCAACCCAACATTTCAACATTAGAGAAGGTCAACAAGAGAAGGTCAACATGATGTGTCACAACGATATGTAAGATATATGTCGTCCTGCTTTTCTTCTTCTTCCGATTGGGCTATTTCCTCAGCAGCACTTGAGTTTCACCTATTCAATAGCCCCGGCCAAGGAATACTGAAGACCGATGTATATCAATCACATTTCTGCGACTTCTGCCACCACAGGTCTTCTGCCGCCACCACACGTTTCCTTCTGCTGATGATAATTGAGTCACCAGGAACGCATCTAGTATGATATCTCCTGCGTTGTTTCAATGTTAAATCAGGTCTGCCCCACATATCCGATCTTTCGCGTCGTCGCTGCTCAGCTGGTCTGGATGTCAAACTCCGCGTTGGCCGATCGCGTCATGAGATAAGCTGCATCCTTTGACTTTCAGAAATTCCTCCCAGGCCACATTAAGCTCAGTGCTCGGCTTTGACCATATCCTTATTCCCAGTGCTTTTGCGCCACTGACCTAACCTACGTTGACCACCTGATTTCTAGCTTCAAGTTGTCCAAGAAACGGTCCCTCTTCGTTTGAGCCCTTTACTTATGGATCTGAGGCTGTGGCTCCTTCGACTGTGGGAGATCCTTTCAGGATAGTCTCAACTTGCCAATCATAGAATGAACGCAGATGACTGATTATGGGTACCGCTTGCGGTTGCCCATAGTTCTGCCAACTGGTCATTCCTTTGAGTAACTGTCACACCGTGTCAGCTGTTTGTTTCGAACGACAAGTGCATTCAGTACTTGCGAGTGGCTTGATACCGACAAAGAGGGCGAATGACAGAAACTGTCCCTTCAGGGTCAACAGGTGGGTGTGCCGAACATCATGTTTGTTGCAAAGAAAATTAACCAGTAGGTACATATTTGCATGTCATGCGACACGAAGGATATGTAGGCGTTTTCAGTTCTCAAATGAAAGGAACTATAAATGTATAGTGTCTAAAGGGTCTTTAACCAAATGCGGTTCCGAGCCTCGGTAAAGTCTGATTTGTATCCTCAAAGAGATCGGCGCCGATCCAACCAGTGGTCGGGCACAACCAGATCATCCAACATCAATTATCTCTTGTGCTAACTCAAATGGGTACAATATTCAACCGTGCCTATTGCACGGTCCCGATCTGACGAAAAGAGTACGATATTTTGGAACCTCAGGAGGCGGACACATTCGCGAATGGGGCGAGCACATACCCTAATATCAAATATCTGCTTTGGGTCCTGCCATGGCCTAGCTCAGCGCTCGATTGTATTAATGACAACATGACAAATCGATTGATGAGTGGCTAATAAGGTGAGCCCTTTGGCTCAGGATTTCCCTCACTATTTCTCGGATTACTTACGATTGGAGTACGAGAACATGAGTGCACCAGGGAGATAAAATCCTTGCATTAAGTACCTCGAACAGCTGGCGGCCTGGGTCACCTGGATGCCTGCTTTCTGTGCTCCTTTCCTGAATTTATCCAAGAAGGCCACGAGGGAAGTGATAAGGGGGTTGTGGAGGTTGACTTGCAAAGAGATGACAGCGACAAGATAAACAGCTTCAAGGAGATAGCGCGTGGTAGAAATTGTCCTCAATTGCTCCTTCCAAGTCGCGTCGAAGACCGATATGAGGGATTCTGGGCTTAGAATTAGCAGTTCTATTGTATAAATGGTGTCATATACGAGCCATGACCTGGTGAACAAAAGGAGCAAAGCGACGTATATAACTAATGGTATCAAAGGCCCATGGGTATTCACATATATACCTGAGAAACTTGACATGACGTGGAACAGAAGGCTCACAATACGCTGCCCATTTATCGACAAATTCTGGGTCAAGTCCCTTCCGTCGATCGTAGATGTCAAATTGCACGTAGGACGAGCTCTCTTGCATGATTATCCATGAAGAGAGTATATCCTCAGGTGTACGAGGGATGACCTTGTCTTCAAAGAATTTCAAGGCTTCCGATGTCTTAAAGCGTTGGTCAATAAAGCGAGTCGTCATCCTATCAAGGAGTGGAGCCGAGCCATCATCGGGGCTGTGGGTGTAAGGTGCTGTACGATAAATTAGAGGAAGGCAACCAAAGCTATGCAACTGACGGACACACTTGGACAGAACAAGACACCTAGCATTCCGACGTCAAATGGAAATGGGTTGAAATCAAACTCGCCCTGAGATGTATCGGCAGTGACCTGATCCCACAGAGTGTCAAAAGAAACTTGGCTGGGGAGGCGGCATTTATCGAGAGAACTCGAGGGACGGGAACATCGTAGAATGATCGAAATCAAAGAGGGCATACGGTCAGTTCTCCCTTGAGAGAGAAGAGTCTGACGATACGGATTGAAATAGTCCTTTTAACCTCGCTCAACGTGATTGACCAAAACGTTTTCGGTCCTGGATGTCCTACATTATTAAAGGGTCAGAAGAATCAAGGTACAAGAATCAAGGTACAAGACTAGTTGAGTACGCACTCCGTGAGCTATTTTGTGAAGATATGCCAACCCCCAATGTGAGAATGGTTCTGACGGAAGATAAAAAGTAGGGAACCTTCAATAGAGAGTGCATGAAAATGAAATATTTCTTGGATGGCCTCACACAATGGCCTAAGAGGAAAGATACCCCACCTAATAGCGCAATCCGCATTGAGATGGGGACCTCGGCCAAGAGGAGCATACCTAGGCATAATGGCAAGCCAGTGGCCCTCGCAATGAAGGATATCCAGTATAGGTACTACGTTCTGAAACTCCTCTATCAACTTCGGTACTCCTTGGTCCTGGAGGTATTTGAGAATGCGAAGTTCTTCGCTGCCATCTAATATGGCTTTCACAGCAACATGTCGTGCTTGATAATCATGTGCATATTCAATGGTACCCTGTCTATGCATGAACACCCCCTCAACTAATTCGCAAGAGTCAAAAAATGCACC
This sequence comes from Tephrocybe sp. NHM501043, assembly GCA_018855915.1. Classification (NCBI taxonomy): domain Eukaryota; kingdom Fungi; phylum Basidiomycota; class Agaricomycetes; order Agaricales; family Lyophyllaceae; genus Tephrocybe; species Tephrocybe sp. NHM501043. The sequence continues at coordinate 15,402 of JABCKO010007969.1, forward strand.
CTGTAGCCTGTGCCACCATAGAAAATTGGATATTCTCTTGCAACATGGGTATCAGGTCTTGTCCACCATGACATGGATAAGGGAACGCGCTCTCTCACGTCACGGGGGCACATTACGTCAGAGATCTCCAGGTAAAGAATGCGGATCACATGCGAGTCATGCATCGTCAATTGGAACGGGCGTAAGAGCCATTACCCCTTGACCCTTTGTGATTCTTTGTTGGAATAATATTACCTTGTAGCAAGTCGATGTCGTTAGCGCACATGGGGCAAGATTGTTGAACACACCGCACATCACATGGTATACGCAAAAGAAGATTCAAATGATCAATTCTGCTGTTTATATTTGGTACTGTCTAGCAATCGAGCACGCAGCCTGTTAGTGGAATAACATTCACGGAACATGAGGTATTCACAAACTGACATGATCCCTGCACATAGGGCGTGTTTTCAGAATGTCTCACTTTTGCAACTGAGTCAAACACAAGGTATGTGAGATCTCAGGAAGTCGTCCGTAGTGGTGTGTCCTTCGAAAGTTGCTTCGATTGTCTGCCCATATTTCCATGCTGAGGCTTTTGAATCTCGGGTGGAGCGATACTGTAAGCCTAACGTACTGTGATTCTACGGCACGACAAATTACGAGTTCGCACCCCCGGGCTTGATCATAACTCCCCTCTCTTGATTGACAGACAAGTTCTGTGGATCTTTTATCACCTTTGTCGAGCGTTGTCATTCATGTTGATACACGATTGGATATCCACCTTTGGTTAAAAAGCTGTTTCCGTATAGCTGCGGTCTGAAGCGTAGTTTCTCAATGATTGCATCGCGTGGTAGGTTGGTGGACATTTGAGAGACGTCAACTTTAGGATGCAGTAAAGGTACGTGAGGTCTTACGGAACAAAACTAGGCGAGTGTATGTGGGTATAGTTGAAATAATTAGTTTGGATGCATTCGATGCGGCCTCTCCGAATGAGATTATCCCGATGGACGGGAGCTTCATAAATCGACGGTCAAGAGCTTACAACGCTCCCAGACTAGTTCAATGTAATCAGCCATGATACGCTCCGTCTGCTTCGACGGGTGTCTGGAAATAGTCTTAGACCTTGCGTAATAAATGGCTAGAGAATGGCACATACCCCGGAAGCCATTGGAAATAATGATCAGGATCTGAACACATATCTATCGTTGAACAGCCATATTCATTTGTGCACTTGGTGCACGCCTCGGTGCTTGTGTATCCGAAGGCAGCATGGCCGGGGACTGGACCAACTACCCCGTTCCAGATGTTAGCGAAGTCCACGTAAGAAACATTAAGCCGGGTGCCGTTCTTTCGAGTATGGAACTCATGCAGTCCTGAGAACACGGTTTGCTTGAAATCTTCTCCTGTTTTGGCAGTCGTTCCACGGCCGTAGACGTCAAGGACCATGAAGTTTCGAGCATTTGTGGGAGGGATCGCGAGCAAATCGATCTGGTTCAATAGGGAGTGTGCGGCCGCCTGCATCTGGTCGCCATCGACTATGAAAAAAATTAAGTAACAAATAGCGGGAGCATCTCCACTGAATACAGACTGAGGGAGGCTAGGTAGTCACTGGAAAGAATTTTTTTGGTCAGAAGAGTGGGCACACAAAAATAGATGCATACTTGATGCCAAAGAAAACGGTGTACAGAGTCGTGTCGGGATCTAGCTGGTTATCTTGGCTAAGGAACCTTTGAACTGCCGCGGTCGAAGTCAGATGACAGCCATTCTCTAATTGTTGAACTGAAATGGCTTGCCCTGATGAATAAAGTCAGCCTGTCTGGGATTGCTGGGCCACAAGGAGAGGTCGATGCATGCGGCGGATTGCTAGACCTTGATTAGCTCCAGTTCACCTTCCTAGGGTGATTGAGGGTCCTTACTGCATAGTCCTTGAGCGTTGCACCAATGTCTTGGGCTACGAGCTCAACCCATGTAAAACCGTTCACTGGTCGCCCACCAGCTTGAGAACTTGGGAAGACAAGCACAGGTGGGTCCAAGGGGCCACCGTCATCATGTCCACCGTCAGTATAGCTGTCCTAAAGGGATATATGAGAACCAGGTGAAGTATTTGACTAGGCGAGTCTGCGCACCCCGAAAGCAACAATGGTCTTGAATTTGTGAGGTTCGAGTCCCGCATTCACGTCCGCTGTGGGCCCGTTGAGAAAGCCACACTTGGGTCGGACAGCAAGGTGAATGCCATCGTTATATTCTCTAGCAAAAGAGTGGCTGAGAGCAAGAGAAAGCTTGAAGAGGATGGGTAGTAAGATGAGATTGGTGAGTCTGAGCATCCCTCCAGGAGCGAATTGCAAAGCGAACATAACGTTGTTTTTTTTCTTAATGACAGTAATCCAAGGCTATTTATTATTCAGGGGCATCGTTAAAGCATATTATTTTCTTTACGTGCTCGATGGTTCTTCGAGCTTCACGAACAAGAGCTTAAGCATAATAAATATGTAAATGGGAAAGATGCCCTACCCGGAGCATACATGACGTCGTGATCCATACTATACGTGAAAGCCTAAGGATACTGCATTTTTCTGAGCTCTGGAAGTTGTATGGAAAGCGAAGTTGGAGCTCCTGAAATTGAAAGTTAAACCGAATTGCATTTAGCCGACTGTTACATACATACTGACAAGACCCAAAGCAAGTGAGAGATCCGAAGACCGAGCCGAGGCTGACAAGATTGGACAAAGATTAGATACAATCAGGCCGAAATTCATTTGTCGACGACTTCAAGGATGGTTCTACAAAAAAAAAAGCTCAACATGTACTTTTTTTCAGAGCTAAATATTGAAGACCACGATTATTGATGCCTGAGAACCATCTGCGGACGTGTTCGCATTTTATTCGCGTCAGGATTCGTCATTCAAGGGTCACTTACGCGTCCAAACACGTGGATAGGTCAGAGAGTCATGTGATGCCACCCTGTGTTAACTTTTTGTTCAGTCACAACTGAAACCGGTTCTCTTTTCAACTTTTCCCCTCTGATTTCTGAAGATGGCGCAGGCTTCGTTTACGAAATCGTCACTACTCTCATCTTTGCTACAGGCTGTATCAAATCACTTCAAACCTCATCGAGCAGAAGCACTACAAAGAATTCGCATCAATGCGTTCTGTTTCGTGCTGGTGGTCATTTTTTCGAATCTTTTGCCACTTCCCACCATTCAAGGCTCAATAAGAGTGGTTATCAGCTCGAGTAAACCTGAGAGGTGGTCATCAGATTGGTTGTATAGATGGTTTTGTATCTTTGGTGTGTGTTACAGCGCGATTTGTGTTCACAATATTTTAACTTTTCATGGTCAGAGGTTGCAATAGCCTCAGTATTTGGCTTCAACGTCTTGGAAGGCGTTTATGCCGTCAGATATCCTCGAACGCAAGTGCCACCGACACCAGGAAAGACAAAGTCCTTATTCCAATCACCGACTCCGAAGCGATCATTCAAAGTGTTGTCACCACAGGTGATGTTTATGGCTGAATTCACCTTTGAAAGTACTCACAATATTATAACAGTCGAGCCCACAACCACAGAAAGCTTTCTCGGTGTCGCAATCGGCTTCGTTCTCTACATCTACTTCAAAATACCCCACATCCCCTCTTTCAACACCCTCAAGAGTCCTGCATTATCCCTCGATTGCTGCAGGTTCATCTAACACCAATTCATCTTCAACCTCAACGATGCTATACCATTCAACCCCCAGTCCTGCAGTAGCAGCGTACAGGGGCAAACACTCGAGCAGTGTTGGTCGTACGTTGAGGACTCCTACATTCGCAACTTTTTTCCTGACTCCTATCCATAGGTGCACTTGATGAATCCATCCTAGGACGTATACCGCCGTCTGAGTCTGAGCCTTGATGAGGAGAACTGACGAGCCTTCCACGATCTCCACAATGTAATTTTGTTTTCCAATGAAGTACTGCCAGTGGCTGCCACCACTTCACAGGTCGCCTCAATCGCGACATGTATTAGGAAAGGTCATAGTTGTATTCATGGATTTGATTGGAGTGGGCCTAAACGGCCCGTACGATGACGATTGTAAATTGGGAGGTCGAAGAAGTTTGTGCTCTCGCTCATGTGACGCTCCATGTCCATAGATTGAGCGCGTATGGTGGTTACCACGCTGTCTTTTCCCTGGACTTCTTGATAACCTTGCACACATCGTTCACGTCTTCGCCTTCCCGCTTTACCCTGCCGAACAGCGTGATGACTGTCCCACCTGACCACATTCATGCCTTCAAATAGGTTTGGGATTAAACTAATTTAAGTTACTGTAGCTTCTCCAGTGCACAGCATGAAGCTTCAACCGGCACTCAGTCTGCTCTTAGCAGATCTGAGTCTCCTGTTCCAATGCGCCGTAGCGCAAAGCTCTGCGTGAGTTGTCATACAATTACCCAGTCCATCACTAAAGCGATTCGTAGTAGTGCCGTTCCACAACCGTCAACATCTGCAGTTGTACCACCATCTGCGGTCATTAGCGATCCTTCAAGCTTTGTTCTCCCCTTCATAGGAACCACAAACGGCGGACATGTGTTTCCTGGTGCGTGTCTCGACTTGACAAGCCCATGTGGTTATGCTAAGCAGAATATAGGCGCTACCCTTCCACACGGTATGGTAAAGGCAGGACCGGACACCGACTCGCCTGGTAATGTGTGTCTATCTTTCATGTTTAGGCCAGCCACGACATACAACTGAGGGACCATTCAGCACGCGGGCTATGACGGTGATCCTCAATACAACGTGACCGGGTTTTCGCAATTGCATGACGATGGCACTGGAGGGGTACGAATCCCGACCCTTATACATCAAGGTCTAACTTTTCACGCGGCTTGACAATCAGTCTGTTCCGCTCTCCAACTTCAAGATATGGGCGTTCCCGAAGTGCTCCTCCTTTGAGACGTGTCCGACTTCGTTGAATTCGCGGAAGGTTCTCAGAAAAGTTCTTGCGGACGGTGAGTTTATGCACTAACAACCATCTTATATCTTATTCTCTCTCAGCTAACGGTTGGATTTTTCAGGCTCGCCCGACGACTTCGCATCGCCTGGTTACTTTTCCACTAATCTGGTAAGTCCAACCAACCGACGCGCATATTCATCTTCACCATGACTAAAACACTTCAGACGAACTCAGTTCGCGTAGAACTTACTGCGACAAGGCGCACGGCTCTACATCGCTACACCTTCCCCTCTGGGACGACCAACCCCCGACTCATGCTTGACCTCACCAACGACGGACAACACAGTAGCACTGAACCTGCAATGGCACTCGACCCCGAAACCGGCAAACTTGAAGGAGGGGCTTCGTTCGCAGCTTCCTTTGGGTCAGGTCAGCCCTTGTTTCCAGAAATTGGACTCAAGTTGAACTTGACTTTTGCAACCAACTGCAGGTCGCTATAAGGCGTTTACGTGTGTGACGTTCAAAGGCGATAGATATGATTTAGGAAAGCCGACTGAGTATGGCATCTGGCAAGGCAACTTCCCGGTGCGAGGGACTACGAACATCGACCAGGTGTATTATGGTTGGTCTTGTTCATTACTCTGCTCGCTTTACCCAGTCAAAATAAAACCCGACGTTAGGTTTTGTCAGCGAGATGGGCGGTCTGTTGACATTCCCGCCTGCCCCTAACGGCGGGAAGACTGCTATCCTCGTCCGGGTGGGAGTGTCCTTTATATCAAGCTCTCAGGCGTGTGCGAATGCAGAGGAAGAGATTCCGAACTTCGATTTTGAAGGCGTGCATAAGGCAGCGCGTGCCCAATGGAACGATCTACTCGGGAGAGTACAAGTTGATACGGCTGGTGTCGAAAAGGCTACTGTGGAACTCTTCTATTCAAGTGTCAGTCCATCGTATGCTGCTTACTGTTTGTTTACCGTGCCGACACTCTTTATAGCTCTATAGGACTCACATCGTGCCAGCCGATTGTGCGTAAGACTTCGTTCTTGACTTGCCGAGGCTGATATTTGCGCAGACACCGGCGAAAACCCGAAATGGAATTCTACTGAGCCATATTACGACTCATTGTATTGCAACGTAAGCCAGCATATTTATCCATTGTAGTCTTACCTACCCATTGGACTTGCGTACAGTGGGATACCTATCGCACACTCTACCCGCTGTTATCTCTCCATGACCCTCTGACTTTCTCTCGCGTTGTACGAGGGATGGTGGATATCCAGAAAAACGAAGGTACACTTGCTGGCTATGAATGTGAAGGCATCAATCTCATTATGATGCTCAATAGGATGGCTGCCGGAGTGCCGTGGTGCGACGGCGATGCATTTTATACAAGGCGGAAGTAGTACGCCATTTTCTCTCGTGCATCATATTACAGTCGGCTCAGCCTATATCGTCAGATGCTGATCCCATTCTGGGAGAGTTTTTCGTCAAGTGTGGCTCTCAGGCGTTTTACTTACAGACACTTTCTAACCATACATTACGAAGGTTCCACGACCATGCCGCAGCACTCAATGTCAGCGCCGACGATCTTTACACTGGCCTTCTTCGAGACGCAGAGGACGAGCCGCCAAATTGGAATCTTCAAGGCCGACAAGCAACTGCGTGGAAGCAGTTTAGTAAGATGATCGGCACACAGCATTAAAGGACTGGCCTAATATGTTTGACGCAGATTATATTCCTCAAGACATGTTCGCTCCAGGCGGCGCCAATACTAAGCAGGCTTCGCGAACCCTCGAAGTAAACAAATCAGCCATCGTAACTGGATTGTAGTGACGATACCATCAATAGCATGCTTTCAACGACTTTAGCATTTCACAAGTTTCCAAGATACTTGGAAGGAGCGAAGACGCACAAAAGGTGTGTCATGAGCACTCCACATATTTACATATCAATTATATAACTCCTGTCATTAGTACTCGCAACGCGCTGGAAACTTCGCCAACGTCTGGAATCCGAATATCACTGTCCCAGGTGGCCCTGGCGTCATGGGTATGGTTCAAGTCCGTATCTTATGTTGAATGTATCATTACCATATGTTGACTGAGCGACTCTAGCCCCGTTTCGCGAATGGTACCTTCAACTTCACAGACCCGAGGCACTGCAGTATACATGACCCGGAAAAAGCGACATGCTTCCTCAACGCCGCGAGAAGGGATGGATTCTACGAAGGTGGGCTCCTTCCTTCATCTGACGGAGCTTGTAAACCAACTAAAGTCATCGAAATCAGCTTCTCCTATTGTTGTAAAGAACTACTCGCTTTTGAATATAGTAACTATCTGACGTGCTCTCGTTCTCTTCCAGTACTCCCAAGTGAGTGTCTGAAGCAACACATTTCTGGACATCTCTGACCTCCCGTTCTAGTATGCGCCCCACGACACGGCAAAACTCATGGAACTTCAAGGCGGGCAAGAGAAGTTTATTTCTAGGCTTGACTTCATCTTTGATCAGGTAGATATGCCCTCCACTGTGTACCCCTAATTATCGTGATAATCATGGCTCCGGAATAGGACTATTTTGATTCAACAAACGAACCGTCACAACAAATGCCTTTCATGTACCACTATGCCAATCGCCCGGGTTTGAGTACGCAAAGGTCACGACAGACTATCGCCCAGTTTTTCAATACTTCGATCAACGGCCTTCCTGGAAATGACGGTAGACATTCTTTGCTCCATTTTAGTTACCCTTCTGATAGATGATTTCTGTAGATTCTGGTTTGTGTGTGCCACTGATATGTCTGTTTTCTGACGAAATTTTTATATAATCTAGGTGCAATGGCAAGCTATGTGGCGTTCTATCTCGCAGGTTTATATCCACTACCTGCTACACGGCAGCTCCTCCTCTCCTCGCCTTACTTCCGGCAAATTTCATTTTTCAATCCAGTTCTCAAAACAACGACTAGGATTGTCACTAAGAATTTTGATGGAAACCCACCCAATGGTATTGGTGGCCGTGTCTTTGTTCAGGTATGTTTTCTTGCCTTCTAGAAATTCGTGGCTGAGCATTGGTCGTAGAGTATTGAGGTGGATGGGAAGCCATACAAATCAAATTGCTTCCTTGACTGGGATGTGTTTACCGCTGGCTCACTTGTTGAATTAACTTTAACCAACAATATCGGTGTCACTTGTGGCAATGGTACAAATGCCCTTCCTCCTTCGTTGTCTACAGGAGGATATGACTGAAGGGGGGAAATTGATTCGATCTTTGGGTACATTTGCGGCTCAGAATATGGTTTGAAGCTAAACAAATCAGTGAGATGTCTTTTCGCGTAGCCTTTGATAATATCCTCCACAAGATATATATATGTGGATACCTAACTTGTTCCTATCCTGAAAGCTTTTTCGTAGCTTTGGAAGTTTAAACCCTAGGGACATCATTCTTGCGGCAGGCTCCGCAGACTGCAAATCCCGCATCCCCCCTTCGTTTGACCCATTTCGACCCATGATCCCCTGTTGGAACCAAGTTTGAAAGACTTCCGAGAATCAAAACGGGCCGATATTCGTATTCGGCTGCACACCTGACCAGCTTTTCTGCCTTGATGACACAATTATAGACTTTACAACTGCAATCTTTCTTGAGACATCATTCTTCCCAGAATACTCCACTTACTTTTGTACCGGCTCTATTTTTGTACGGCCTCATGGCTCTCAAACCACCGAATGTATTCTTCTTGGGTCTTGGAAATCACGCACTACAGCGGCTCGATCACTTCACATACGAGAGCCGGACAAGGTAATCTAAAATTGTAGGTATGAGGTATTCTTGGGGCATCCACTTGGGTGTGTCATCTGACGTCGCGCGAAATGGCAACCTTGTGCTTCAGCTAGGAATAGGGATATCATTGGCTCAGAGCAGCGCGAGAAAGCACGACCTGTAGTCACTTCTCATATCCCGAGGCTGCAATCTTTTGTCCTCCATTCAGTCATGCTTGTTCACCTGAAGGCTTGCACCTCGCGGTCTCTCCTCTTCGCCCCGAGAAATTCGAGAAAGGCTCAACTTGTCTCATTATAAGAGTGTCTCGAGGGTAGAAGGTCAGCAGCCTTTTTCACTTCCGAGATGTGGCAACGCCTTTACATCGTGATAGCAGTGTTCTACTCCACTGCATCAGCTACTCCGCAAGCTAGACAGCGAAATGACGGTATCCACCTCGCTGTCGATGTTCAATGTGGTCCGCTAAACGGCCCCACGGCGGATGTGAGCGCTGGTATCAATTCCCATTCAATCAATACCATCGTTTCGTTTGGAGTACGTGACCATGCTCTCAAGCATCCAACCTAAAGTTGATTGGGTTATCAGGACAGTTATACTGACGGTGGCCATGATGATGGTGGCCCACTGGACCCCCCGATTATAGTTCCACCCAGTGTGCTAGCAGGAGGACGATCTGTCAACGGCCTGACATGGGTCGAACATGTAGCCAATGATATAAACGCGACACTCAAGGACTATGCAGTGAGCGCCATACTTTGACTGATTTTTTAAGTTATCCTGTGCTGAAGGTTATGGCTCAGCAATCGGCTGCCTGTATCGACCTCTCACTTTGGCCCAGCAATCCTCGCCAGGTAGACTTTATCCACCAAGGTACGCAGACTTACTATATCTGGGAAACCCGACAACTTGCAAGTTCCTCACGAGCCACCCATAGTTCAGACATTTTTAAGTCAGAATAATACTTTGGATCCACGTACAACGTTGTACAGCATCTTCTTCGGAATCAAGTATGCCATACAGCTCTTTGGGCTCAAGATACATTGCTGACACTCCCCGTAGCGACTATTTGGCATCGCTCGGTAGGTAGCACTTTTTGAGCTCTGATATGGTCATATCATCCTTGATTTTAGTTGACGGTGATCATATGCAAGAGGCGGCACAGGCTCTACTCAACCAGATAGAGCTCCTTGCAAACCCGCCAACCAATGCCCGGAACTTTATGGTTCTTGACGTCTATGGACGGGGAACTACAGTTCCGTCTGGAGAGGCGTTCAAACAGACAGTATACAATGGCTTGAACAACTTTCACACACGCAAGAGTGGCACTCGATTGAACGTCTCTTACATCAACTTCTCCACGATCTGGAATGGTGTACTCGGCCCAAACCCCGGCTTCGCTGCCTTCGGGTATGTGAGTACTGATTCTTGCACCCAATGCACTGCCGAAAATGGTTGTTCGACGATCGGCATGTGTTCTGACCCCGAGCACTACTTTTACTGGATTCCAGGGTAGGCTACCAATGCTTTATTCCCAACTTCGTCACGGTGTTTATATTATCAATTTTAGTCACCCATCCAAAGAGACAGATAGAATCATGGCTGACTACGTAGCGGAAGTTTGGAACAAATGTCGAGTTCCTTGAAATTTGGTTAGCTATCCAGATACTTCTTTGGGATTTTGTAGTTTGCAGTCATTGATTATGTTCAAAGCGGGATATCAAAATCAATTGCTTAGTATGGAATGGCGTTTCCAACCACGTGGCCATTGCAATGGCGCAGAAAATTGAAAGCCGTCCGAGCAAGGATTAAGGTATGATATATACCAGAAGTGCACTATATGCAGGTAATTATACTATCAAGAGACGTAGGTAAATTTATAGGTCCTTATGTTCAGAAGGATGAGGGTCATTTCATAACTCGTGACATTCTTTGATCAGATCTGAAGCGCGTTCTCCAATGGCATACGCCGCAGCTTGAGTATGCGCAGAGGGGACGAAGGGCTGAAATATTTCATGAGAAATAACTAGTACCGCCTGTAGATTGGTACATACCAATACTGAAACGTCCACGACACGGAGGCCAGAAACCTTTTTGACTGATAGATCAGGATTCGTAACACCGTTCCTAGCACCCTTAGGTGACATGCTTGCTGTTCCAACAGGATGGAACAACGTGCCAGTATTATTTGCCACATATGCGTCAATGGAAGGATCATCGATTGCATTCGCAAAGGCGCCTGCAGGTCCAAGGGCATAGCCAGACCAGGCCGGAGCTTTTACAAATCGGTTAGCACCTTTGACAGCTTCTCGCATGACGAGTTTGTCGAAGTCGGTCTTCAAAAGCCCAGGATCGATGACAGGAGCGTCAAAAAAGTTTTTAGATCTGAGCTGAACTGAACCCCTAGAGCTTGGCGACACGACAATGGTAGTCACGGCTAGGAAATTCCCAGCAGGGGGTGAAGGACCAGGAGGGATGCCGTTCTGTTGAACGATGATCAGCAAATGAGCGAAAAATAGACAATGCGATCGTACAGATACGATGATTTCGTAGTGAGGGGAATTTGGCCCTGCGGCTGGATCTTGCTTGGGCACTAGCGAATTGTTTAGACGTACGAACCCAATATGGTCTAGGATTGTATCAACATAAGGGCCAGCCTTGGTTGTCTCCCACTGTGTCATGGCGTCATCTGTCAGGCTCACGCTCCGCCTGAGGCTCTCAAAGGTATCCGTGGAGTTGGCTGCAGGGTTGTAAGTCGAAGTATCAAATATCAGTTATATAGAGAGCATTTACCAATCCAAACGTTACCAACGACAGGGTGATCAGAAAGGTTTTCTCCGACGTCAGGCAGGTCGACAAGGGGCTCGATTCCAATAGCTTGCAGGGATTTGAAGTTTCCGATACCAGAGTTCAGGAGTACGTGAGGTGTACCAATAGCACCGGCAGATAGGATGACTTCTCGAGTAGCAATGAGAGTTTTCAATGGTCCTACAAGGAACCGTCAGGAGGAGAAAAATGCAAAAAAAGGAAACGAACCTCCTGAGCTCGAACGGTACTCAACAGCGCGAAATGCTGGAGTGTTTCCTTTGCTTGTCTGCAGAACACGTGACACCTGGGCGTTTACCACAACATAGAGGTTTTTACGTTTAATGAAGTGTGGAGCGAGGTAGGCAGTCGCTGAGGAGCTTCGTACAGCACCGTTTACAGTCGTCTGCGCCCAACCCACCCCAAGTGGTTTTCCGGAGTTGAAATCCAGGTTGAATTTGAAGTCGTCGCCGGCTTGTGATGTGGCCTCAATGACCCGCTCATTGATGGGTGTGCCAAAACCCGGAAGACTGACAGCTACATTGCCTTTGAAACCGTGTACGAGTGGATTGAACTGACCAGTAGTATTATGGTTGTCTGCGGGGGCGGTCCACTTTTCGCTCTTCTTAAAGTATGGGAGGATACTATTCCAAGACCATCCCTTGTCGCCGGTCACTTTCGCGTACCGATCGAAGTCCTCGCTAGAGCCTCGTGTGTACACAAGCCAATCTTAAGATTAAAACTTAAAGGTCAGCTCCAATAAGAGTATTCTTCCAATAAACGACTGACTTGTTGAGCTGCAACCTCCCAAGATATGTCCTCTAGGATAAGGAATGGCTCGGCCTCCAAGTCCTGGCTGCGTTGTGGTTGTGTAGTTCCATTCATATGGCGAAGGTTGTGTCAACTCTGGAGCGAGAAACGGAATTTCAGATGTAATAACACCGTTATTGCTGGAAATTGTAACTAGTCAATATCTGGATTATCAACTTACAAAGGTCAATCTCTTACGATGGGCCAGCTTCTAGTACAAGGACATTGACCTTGGGATTTTCAGACAACCGGTTTGCGACAACATTACCGGCTGTTCCGCCTAAAGTGACGCGCATAAGCAAATACAATTGTAATGTACCACTACAACGTACCTCCAATGACAATAAAATCGAACCTGATATTGGTAGGAATATCCGAGACTTTTGAGAGCAGAGCAGCCCTGCTTAAAGTAGCGGAGACGATGCCCCACGAAATAACAAGAGAAAGTTGGTGGATTTGCATGGCAAGGAAGGAGGATGGGAAGGGGGAAATCAGACGAAAGGCTACAAAATTGACCATTTCCTTAAGAAAGCCAACTGAGCCGGCTCCTCCGCAGGCCTACGGAGGAGGAAACACAGCTCTGACTACATTTTCCAAGATGCTCATCCCCGTATAGATCGAAAGACTGTGGCAACTCAAATTCCTGTACATCTGGAATGTAGGCTTTGACTCGTTGGACTCCTGGCAGACGTTGATTTGTCGTTAGGGTAGCAGAGTTTTGTCCCCATTTTGGCTCCCGCCTCCATTTCTCAGTTCCACGCGTGGTACTATGTCGCCACAGGGACGCGTCACACCCATACTCTACGGGTGCCAGCCCTTCGAAGCGTTGCTCTGACGTGTTCGAACGCGTTTGACCACAATTCCACCAACTCAGGCAACTGATATGAACATTTATTTCCCATGCCCCGCATGTAGAGAGAGCTGTTCCTTGGCCCAGAGTAATTGAGGGGTGTTCCACCATTCACTCAGATAGCAATTGCGGTGAAACATATACAAAGATATGCCGAGCGAAACCAAGTGTGGTGTGCCTTGTACCCATCGGTGAGGTGAGTTCTACACGAGCCTTTCCATCAAAGGTTTGCGAATTTGACATGAAGTGATCTAAGGAAAGCTAGACTAGAGGAAAAAAGTTTGTTTAGTGCAAGTAACCAAATAAGAGTAAATACCACTTCTTTCTCGAAGGAGCTTGTTGAACCAACGCATGGCGAAGCGCACAATGTCATAGTGCCTCTGTCCAGTTACTAATTAACCAACCTCTTACCCAACACACCTGAAGTCTTGTGCTGTTGTTCAGCGCTCAATTCTGAACTCACAGCCGACTAAACGACTCTTTATGCGGCCGCAGCGTGCACGCCAACCCCGCGCATAAACTCAACATAAACTTAGAGCTCGAATGTAAAATGACTATTGATTCGTTGCAATGGGCTCTAGTCCTAGTGTCGCTTTCTTTCTTTATGAATAACTCGGTACCGCTGTTCCTGTGTGTACTGCGTTTCCAACTCATTCTAGGCCTAATTCTCCGTTATTGAAAGAACTACTGGGCTGCGGAAGGCCAGATGTGAAATTTCATGGTACGTAGCTGGAATTTCAAAGCACTCGAGCGCACATCTGATGTTGCCCTGTGTTCAGCTACAGTCTGCATCTTCACAGAATATGTCAGCTCTCTAAAGGATATATTTTCAGTGAGAATGTACACAGAAGATGCGGGACACCCTTTTTGGGGGCCGGGTTATGGACCTGAACGGGGCTTCTGATCCGCTTTTCTGGGCGCTCAAAACAAAACCCAAAATGGCAATTGACGGAGGCGCAGCCAGGCGCTAGAACTCAGGTTGGCTGCTTTACGATACGCCTTTCCAAATATGAGCAGGACGATTCTAAAGGTGGCGTAAGACCATTCGTTGTCAACACTAGCAGTCACCATCTCTATTCTTATCACGGCAGAAAGTGTCGTTCAATGGGACGTCGTACGTGTTAGTGCGGGAGTGACATGGTACTTTGGCGGTCCCGCGGCCTCCCGGCACCTGGGTCCGACCCCATTGTTCTCATCATTTCGTGGATGGTATCTCTATTGTGCCACTATCAGCTTGTCCACACTTTCCTCAGAGTAACCGGTGACATCCCACCTGGTAACGGAGATTTCAATGGCCCTACGTGCCTGTAACTTCACGGGTTATGCTTGTGGTATTGGGTACCACTGTATGTCAAGTCTAAGGTTTTGCACGTTCCAGTCTCGAGTCGCCATGACACCGCCAGACATTTGTCCAGTGGCTGCAGAGTCGCCTCCATCCTTTGTGCCTCTCCCTATACTTGCACTTTATTTTTCGTATGTATAATACATGATTTCATGTGAGGGTCCTTTTTAAAATTTGAAATTTGAAATCGAAGGTCCAAAGTGAAGAAAAGAAGTTGGAAAATTAGAAATGATTGGATAAGAGAAAAATAATAAATAATAAATTCCTGCTCAACCCCCACAACCCATCATGAAGCGCCCATCAGCATTTTACTCACAGGCTGCGTTGACATTCAGACTATCTCTTCCATTCAACAGGTTAAGTTTTTTTTGCTGAGGTGGGCTTTCCAGAGCGATAAATCACCACCAAAAACACGTTCATGGCTGTTAGAAACCATTGACTATTATGGTTCAGCAATTGAAGCTGCCCGCAGGAGAAATGAATGGGGAAGTCGATCTAAAAGGCCATGCAATCAAGAAGGAGCAGAGAGATGAAAAAACTGAAGCGCTGTCTCAATATAAGACGCAGATTGTCAATGGTGAGTCCGGACACAATGTCAAAAGGACTATTACTTCAAACATCCCTTCTCTAGACAAATCTCAACGGCGGCGGGTAGACAAACGCCAGCCGAACAAGTTGATCGTAGGGGAACTACCCGCCAAAGCCATAAGTGGAAAGTCTTCAAACAACAAGCGTAACAAAGCTGGCGGGATGGACAGAGGGCAGGGTGATGAACTGGCAAACCCGATCTGCACTCCAGTTGGAATGAGTGATCTGTTTTTGAAGAAGAAATTTCCGACTTTCAAGAAGACACCAGCGAAGATGTCAGCCTCTGCGACTCCCGAGGATGGACCAGGGCCATCTCAGATGAATAGAGATAGTACCGACGGGGAACTGAAGAAAATGGGACGATCTATAACGGACATCCAGGTTCCGACTGTATACAAGCCTGTACAACCTCGTGCAGCGTTGTCTACAGATATCATTTCTCTATCTTCGACGAACTTCCAGGTCTCTACTTTTTCCAAGCCTGAGCATCCACATGCGACAGATAGCATCTCTCGTCTTCCTCCTCCAGACGCGCTGCTTGTGTTGGATTGCGACAGAACTCACGCGATCGAGGATTCAATATTGCCGCCCAACACTCAGATTCAGACTCGTTACCATCCTGACTATCCCTACACGCCCTTGCCTGCGGACATTGTTCTTAGATCTGTGTCACCAGATTTAATCCAGCGCTCACTCCCTGTACCGAGCATTAAAACGGAGTACCCCTACGCGATCTTGCCTGAAAATTTCCTTTCAAATCCTCTGGCATTGTCTCCATCTGACGGTGTAACTCAAGCAACCGAGGACTTGATGTCCCGAACAGAAAATAAATTGTCGGAGCCTGTGATACTCGGCAGAACACCGACGCTTGTTCAGCCCTTGATTTCAGATTTGGATATATTCCCATCCAATCCTAGCGAAGTCTCAAAGCTTCTGATGATTGAGGAGCACGCTTCTACGGAGGTGGTGGCTGTGGTCCCCACACCCATATTGGCACAATGCCCAACAATTCTCAACGGAAGACTCTCGGACATGGTGCTCAATCAACCCACTACGACTTCAACTTTCTATGGAGCCATGGCTTTTGATGTGCTCAGACACGACAATGTTTTGCCTAGGCCTTCTTTGCCGATTCAGGATACACAGTCAACAGATCTCGAAGAGGGGGAAATATTAGACACGCCATCCACTAATTCGATATCGGACGACCTTCATACGTCCCCCGCATGCAAGGAAATACCAGCTGTCGTTAGTCAAGGTGATCGTGACACGGTCATGCCATCACCTCAACTTCCATCTCAAATGGCACCGAGCACGCAACTCATTGAGCAGACGCTGCAGCGTTCGACGGCTATTGCATTCGCTTTCAAGGCAGATAAGAAAATATTATTGTTGAAACAGTCGACTACGAGTAATGCAATCATGGAGGGCACGTTGACCGAACCCGAAGTTGAGGTACCACAGACGGAACAAGGGAATGTTCCTTATACGATATCCAACATTTTGACCCTCTCGCCAGCGCCGGAACAAGGGCTAACTAATGGCACGGCCCCATCCCATCTGGCAGTCGATGTTGACCGACTACCGACATCTCAGAGCGCGATTTGCATCGCTAACCAGAGCCTACTCGACGGCACCCTTCCACTTCCCGTTCCTTCGAAGAGCTCATCCATACAGAAGAGTGAACGTGGAATGACTTCGGAAGTCGAGGCGTCTGCAACCGCTAAGAACAACGAGGCCGATCGGGCAATTGCGTCTGGTGGCCCCGTCGCATCTTCCGCTCCAATCATCGAAGATTCGGCGAGTTCTCTGAGTGAGAACACAAATATCAGTGCCAGCGCTTCGAATACGGTACCGGTAGTGAGATCGTTCAAAAAACGCAAGCGAACAGATCCAGCTGCTGATTCCATTGCGCCCGGGACCCCCTTACCTCTGAGCCCACCATCTCTGAAGTCCAAACGCGAGCAGACCGCTCTAGCAATGCCCATCAATGAACAGTCGATATTTGGGACTCTAAGGGTAACCAAAAAGCCAGGTACATCCAAACCGCGGAAGTCAAAGAAAATTGCCCATTCATATGTACCTGTAACCTCCACTACGAGCTCCGTCGTGGACAGCTCCCGGCTTGAGTCATCTCATCTAAATGCAGTCGTGCCGTCTCCAACACGCAAGAGGAGAGCCTCAGCTGTTGATGAGGTCACTCCTGGCGATATCCCACCTGTACCACAGCAGACCGAAATGCCCCACAAGAGAGCTCGTCAAGAGCAGCAGGTTCTGGATGAGAGTTTGACGTCTACCAAGCGAACAAGCGCGTCACCGACTAAAACGCTGAAGGCTTCAAAAATCAAACCGAAGCCCATTCCTAGACCCAGAACTAGGCGCGTCAAGGCCACTAGAGCCAATTTACGCATCACCTCTTCCAGGAAGAGTGAGTACCTACCGAGTATTGGGGCACGTTGCGCGCGGACCTGAAACTTTTTGCAGACCAGGTGATGAAAGGCGAACCTTTATGGGGATTATCGAAGGTAGTGGATCGCCCAGAGGCTGGCCGTGATAAGGCTTCGGCCATACTCTCCGACAATCTCGAACTACAGCCTTCGATATGGTGTAGTGTGAGGCCTTTCTTTTTAACGTTTCTCATTGAGAGTTAAACCATTATTCAGAGTCGAGAAGAACTGACATCAGCCTTGCCTGAACTTTCAAAGACGGCCAATGGCGTTGCCTGGTTATTATCAAGAACACCTGTTGTCTTCCTCGAAGAGTCGTCGAACGAAACAATCGTATCTAACCTGGCGAGCGATCGACTTTCCTTTGAGCTGAAGATGTACGTACATTTCCTTTGGTGCCGTTTATAGGTGTTTATCCAAGAAAAAAATAGGGATAGAGATTTTACATGCTTGCCAACTGATATTGTAGAACCAGTCTTTCCTGGTGTAGACAGCATTGCAACCAAGGGACCAGAACATGTCCCCCTTTTGCCTACGTCTGAGAGGTCACAAATCGAGAACGCCGTGACCACATCAACAACTGATTATCCCTGGGTTCAACCAGAAAAGCAGCATGTGATCTTCACTAGAAAAACAGAACGTGAGCTGAGGCAACTTCGGCTTGTTTTTCGATGACAAGCTAATTCGGTTGCCTGCAGACACGTTTAAGAACACGTATAACCCGTCGCCACCCTCCAGTCCAAAAAGATTATTTGCTAGACGCCCTGAAGATTTCTTGCAGCTTTCACGTCCCGAGATTTCCAAATCCTTTGCATCAAGTTCTCCTGCCAAATCCACATCGCACATCACTTCTTCGACATCGCCGAGCAGTGAAACTACTCCTTCGTTGCCTCTACCGCCTCCCAATCCGGGTTGGCATCCCAGATTTGTACACTCTCCCTCCTCACAACCTAGTCATGGACCATCGTCACCAGCGATTTCCTCGATGGTACGTCCA
Organism: Tephrocybe sp. NHM501043; assembly: GCA_018855915.1. Lineage (NCBI taxonomy): Eukaryota > Fungi > Basidiomycota > Agaricomycetes > Agaricales > Lyophyllaceae > Tephrocybe > Tephrocybe sp. NHM501043. Next base: position 33,914 of record JABCKO010007969.1, read on the forward strand.
TCGCCTTACATGACCTCGAAGAACCGAATGAAAGATGGTCAGGCACAGGCCCAATCCGCGCATCAGCCGGAAAAAAACCGTCAAATCGCTGGACAGAGCGCTGTACATTATCGTTTATCTCCCGCGAATTGGGACTCGGTACGCGACCGCCAGCCGCCAGGCCATCTGTTGAATGACTGCACTCGGGATATACCTGCAGAAGACAGAGCGATGAATAGGCCGCTGGCTAGGACGTCAGCTATAGGCGACGACCAAGACCCTGCCCGCGATGCTCATCCGGATATGCAGCCGGCACAAAGGGAGGTCAGCCGGCATCAACCAGATGAAAGGCACCGGCCAGCTGCGTCGTCTACTCCTCAACATTTTGACGGATTCTCTGCGAATATCCACCCGCAAAGGGAGCTTGTTCTGCCGTACCGATGGCCTCCCGAATGGCCCTCAGAGCGCGTCTGTCAACAGCCCGAGTCTGCCCCTTCTCACCCATCACTAGCTGCACAACCTCTCCCTAGAACTTCCCAACCTCCAGCCTACACACCCACTACTCCCAACTCATGCTCGAACCAACACATCTCAACTCCAGATTCTGTCGTCGAGCTCCCAACGGTTGACAACCGCTTGCCATGCAAGCTACCACCTGAAATCACTGTGCTCTGCGATACTTACACCTCTGGAACGCCCATCACCTGTATCGCCTCTCGCTCGTTCCTCCAGCGCCAAGGATGGGGCGTGCGTGTCCCAAAGGAATGTGAATACGTGTATCTCGGGTTCTTCAAGATCGAAAGCGTCAAGGTTTGTTCCGTTCCATTCCCCTCTCGTTCTGGAACGAAGTTGATTTGTTTTTTATGCGATGTAGGAGCAACGGGTGGGCGAGATTGAAGAGTTTGAGGCAAAAAAGAAGAAAGGAAGTGGGGAGGAATTGGAGAGGCTGGTGATGGGGACGATGGAGTGGCGGTTCAAGTGCCGGTGGGTTCCTAGTGGAGAGGAGGTGGAAGCTTGTGAAGCCAATACCAACGGGAAGGGAAAAGGAAGGGAAGGAGCACTGAGTGCGACTATTCGGCCGTGGTGGTCCCCTTCTCATTCTTTGCTTGCTACGGCCACGAATCTCGACTCCCTCAAATCCTCCACAGATCCAAGCCCAAACATTGACGGAGACATAGACACCTCATCACAACGCTACCATCGCGCCCGCTTGCTCCACCCCAACTACCGCCTGCTCCTTACGCAACCGCTCCACGAAGCATACCACCACTTGCTCCCTCCTCCTCTCCGCGGAGGCGCAGCAGGCGACGTGGACGGCGCCCTGCCCGCTGGGTGGTGGTGCACGAGTTGTGGGCGGGTCAACTTCCGGGGGTGTCTGAGGCATTGGCGGTGTGTTTGCGGGTTCGCTTCTTCTGGTGTGTCTGGTGCGGGTGCTGACTCGAGCCTGGGTTCGCGCTCGTCGGTCGACGGGTACGCCATACCCCTCGCGTGCCTCCGCGATCCGCAGCAGAGCGGGGTGATGTCGCATCCGGCGAATGTGATGCCCCGAGGGGTGGGCGTTAGAGGGGAAAGGACGGGGTGGGGGGATGGGATGGTGGGGTTTGGGTATGTGTGGGATCGGCGGCTTGGGAATCGAGATGGGGAGGGGGAGAAGGTGGATAGGAAGGGGAAGGGGAAGGCGAGGGAGATTGAGATTGATGGGGGGGTGAGAGTGGGGGGGACGGTGAAAGTGACACACATATTCACCGGGAACACCCCCTCACTGCAGCAAGGCGCGACGGAACTATTACGGGACATCCAGATCGGGGTGCCTCTGAGGAGGGAGATGTGTAGTTCCAGTAAGTTTCGTTATCTCCTTCTTTCCATTTCTCTCGCTGACGAACTGTATGTGATCTATTGTAGACCCATACTTTACATACACCGCCCCCTCGGAGACGGAGACGGAGAACTGGCTTCCCCCGCTCAAAGCCGCTAGGGATATGATGATGTACCACGCTGAGGACTACGCGGAGCTCGAGCTCGAACAGGTGCAGATAAAGCGTTTGGAGGTGCTCGCGTGGGTCGTTGCGGGATCGAGGAAGGTTCGTTTCTGTTTCGAATTCCCCCTTTTCCTTCCTTCTTGTGCTCCTTTACTTACATACCCGTGATAGGGCTCACCCGCACTAGACGCGTCCAAGACCCCGGTGGTGCTGATGGTGCTGGGATGCGAGGTCGTGGTGAGCCTGATGCCCAGGGGTGGGTTTCCTGGAGCTGTGACTGTTGCTGCGCCGATATCGACGGTGTTCGGTGTCAGTGTGCCTGGGCCTTCGTCTTCGTTCTCGGGTGCGGGCGGAGGAGTAGTCATGACGGAGGGGGAGGAAGACGCTGATGGAGAAGGAACGATGTCGATGAGGCTGCTCAAGCCTCGGGAAGTTTTGGCGGGCAGCATTGAGGATGGTGTAGGAGTGGATGGAGAAGGAACTGATGTGCCAAGGGAGAAGACCTTGGCTGGTCCGAGCTCAAGCTTGACTGTTGGTGAGGACGCGGTCATGGATGGGGCGGCTGGAAAGCACACAGAGGAATCTGACGCGTTGGACAAGGATGGTGATGTTGATATGGAGGCCGTGATCCCGGCTGTGGATAACACGCTGCCAGTGGAGGACACCATGGCCCAAAAGACCAAAAAGCCTGCCAAGGCCCCCAAGCAGGCCCTCGTCGTCACACTGGTCCATGGCGACGTGCTGGTGCTCTCCGGGGACGTCTTCGAGGTGCGTGTGTGACCGTGGCTGATGTTGATTTTTGACTGATGGGTTTGTAGTACTCCCTCAAACGAATTGGAACATCTATCTGTAAGTGCCCCCTGTTCCCTCTTCTTCCAATGTCTTATTTCCGCAGTGTTAATTGGTTCAAATGCCTGAATATGTTTATGTAGAATGTTGTGTCTGCTAGATAGAGTTACGAATGTTTATTGCCGCTTATCCAACGCGTGTCAGATCGAGGTTGATGCAGGTTGAGTGCACCTGTTGACCAACTTTGACACGAACAAACACGAAACACGATGGCGAGCAACAAACCCTCACCGGATCCTGCGCCCTGGGGCAGAGGTATGCGTTTTGCTGGAGTGTAATTGAACCACAACTGAGTCTGTATAGTCCTCATATGCGGCGGCACGGACTGGTGCGTTGTTGCGGCATGAACCACGTCATGCAGGCTTGTACTGACCACACCGCTCCTGCAGGCCTAAGCTCGGCAAGAAGGAGCGCGGAGGCGCAGCCAAGGGCGACGCGAACGACTTTGAGTGAGCTCGCCTCGTTGGACGCTGCAGAGTGAGCCAGCCCGCTGACATTCCGTGCAGGAACCCCGACCTCCTCGAACCACACATCCTGCGCTCGCTCGCCAACATCCGCATCGCGTCTGTGCACACCTCCTGCAGCGGCTGCCACTTCGTCGCCATCGAGCCCACCGGCGCCGCCTGGCTCTTCGGGCGCAACCTCTTCGGCGCGCTCGGCATCCCACCCGCGACCGCAGGCGGCGACGAGTACGTCTCGGAGAACGCACCTATGCGTATCGTGCCGAAGGACCTTGGCGCGCGGGAGGGCGTGCGGTTCGTCAGTGCCGCGTGTGGGAGGAACCATACGCTGCTGGTGGGCAGCGACGGGAGTGTCTGGAGCGCGGGGCAGAATAATTTGGGCCAGGTGAGTGGTGCTTCCTGTGTTGAAATAGCGGACTTGCACTGAGAAGGCTCGGTGCAGTGTGGCCATGGGGTGTGTCCCGAAGTCACGTCGTTCAAACTTGTTACGGGCATATCTCACGGAGGAGAGAAGGAGCGCGTTATCAAGGCCTCGGCGGGCGTCTCCTTCTCACTCGTACTGACCGAGTCCGGGAAGAGTACGTCCTTTTCTCTCGCCTTTACTCTCCTTCATTTGCTCACAATACATACAGTCTTCTCCTTCGGCAGTGCCCAGAACGGCCAACTCGGTAATGGAACGACAGGGGAACGCATCACCACTGGAAACAAGACTGCGTTTGACATTGAAGTCACACCAGGTAATGCCTGCCTCCCTCCCTTCTCGTTCAATTTCCCAGACCTTCGTTCGATATTCTCGTCGTTATCGCCCCTCATATGATAAGCGCGTTGTCCGGGTGTTCCTATTCGGTTCAGCATAGGCCATGACTCATACGGCCCTTCCAAGCCTCGTATTACACCGTCTCTTTTACACTGCCTTTCCCTTCTTTCATTCGTCGCTTGTCGGGGTACCTCTCACCTTCCCATAACACGTTTCCCAGACCCGAATTTCGATATCTCTCGTATCCGCCTTTCACAACGCTCTTCCTTCTTCTCCGTCCACACCCTTTTAAATACCGCACTCCTTCTAAGACCTCATCGCTCTCCACCAGCCCATTACTTAGGCTTTCGTACCCCCTCCATTCTTTCTCCTGATTGTCTCGTCCCTGCTTTCTCCATTCCCCATCCCCAGAAAAGGCGACCACTACTGACAACCCACCCAATACCCAACAGTATACATTAAAGAACTTGACGGCAAACATATCGTCAACATTACCTCAGGGCCGCAGCATAGTCTCGCGCTTGACGATAATGGGTGAGTTATTCCTTTCATTTTATCTTGTCTTTCTCCCCTATTTTCGTTTCTGTTTTCGTTTCGGGTAGTACACACCACCCACCCATTTATCCTCCTCTATTCGGCCTTCAGTTCTCTCTCTCTCCTAATTGTTTGCTATACCCTTCCCTTCTCTCATTCCCCTCCCTTCTTTTCTCCACCCTCCTCCCACCTCTTTCTCTCTCATCCCTTGCTTCCCACATCCAGAACCCGATAACTGACCTCCTTCCCACAGCGTGGTCTACGTCTGGGGATACAACGGCTACTGCCGTCTGGGTCTTGGGAATCAGGTCGACGTGCTGAAGCCCAAGGCCGTGCCGCAGGTGGGTGTTCTCCCTTCCCTTCTTTCTCCCCCCTTCCTCCTCCCCCGTTCTCGTCCCCGTCTTCTTCGCTTTTTCTCTATCCCTTTTGTCTTTCCTCAACGTCTTTATACCGGTAATAACGCCACCTTCCCCCCTGATAGTTCTCAGAACCACCCACGACGGGTGTCCTCATCGCCGCTGGACCAACGAACAGCGTCGTTGTGGATGCGAATGGGATGTATTGGATGGCCGGCAAATGGAAGAATAGCGGAGAGGGTATGTGGGCTTTCTTGCTTCCGTTCTCTTTCTCTCTCTCGTTTTCTCGTTGGCCCTTGCTTTGTTTTCGTGATGGTATTGGGGGTGGTGGCGGTTGTGTGTGCTGTTGAATGTGGGTGAGTCGGCGTGGCTTGAATTTGGGCGACTGCCTCTTGTGGAGCCTGGTCTGGGCCATCAATGAAGCCTGGGTGTCAAGTTGAACCACCGTCGCCCTTCATTCCGGTTGCAATACTACGTTTGGTGTGTGTGGACTGTTTGCACTACCATGACGTCAGTGGTTTTCGAACCTTCATTCTTTCTATTCTTCTGGGGTTGTATTTGTTGCTCGGAAACCTGTTGATGTTGGTGGTTTTCGCGAAGTAGTCTGCTTTCCTCTTCCTTTTTCTGGCTTGCGACATCTACTATATACTTTCATCGCAGAGACGGATTGACCATTGCCGTCGACGACACCGAATTCGCTGGCCATCCGTCGTGTACCATTTTGTGCTTATCCTTCATCCGTCTTATTCACGTCCTTTTCAGGTTCCTCCGGTTCGCCATATTCGACGTTCCGTTTCATGCAGGATATCCAGTATGTGTTTTCCTCCTCCTTTCATGATATGGAGCTCAATGGTGTTATCTGTAGGGGATGCAAGATTTCCCTTGCTCGCTCAGGTGGTGTAACACATTGGGCACTTACCCCAGACGACGACGATTCGATAATGACCGTTTCGTGGGGTCAAAATGCTTCCAATGGTGCGTCGTACCTCGTTTGACTGCCTTGACAGACGACTGACGTATCTCTTCGAAGGTGAACTCGGGCTGGGCCTCGATGAACCGAAGAGCGCAACGAAACCAACACGCAGTATTCCTTTAGTGGGCATTGAGATTCTCGAGTGAGGACTCATCATTCATGTCTCCATCTCGCTAAATGTAGTGCTAATGATTTCATTTTTCCTCCAGTATCGCCGCCGGTCAAAACACGACTGTGTTCCTGGCGAAACCGAACGACAAGATGTCAGATCTGCTGCGCCACCCAGCCGAAGTCGAGCCACCAGCGTTATGCGTCGTGTGCAACACGGAACGCGGAGAGGAAGACTCGCCGCTAGAGTGTGATAAGGTTCGTGGATATCTTTTCATTCGTTGTTGTGGGAACTCATTCGCTCATGACTCAATCTGCAGTGCGACTCTCCTTATCACTTAGGGTGTTTGAACCCACCCCTTAGCGCCGTCCCAGACGGTGAGTGGTTCTGTGTACGGTGCCAGCGCCATCCTGGTGCACCTATCGGGCAGTACCCGATACGTAAATCTAAGCCTCAGGCGGCTGGGAAACACTCGACCCCAGCTGGAAGTGCAACGCCCAACGCGAACAAACGGCCGCGGGCGCCTAGTCCTGTGTATGATGAGGACGATGAGGACGAGGACGAGGACGAGGACGATGACGAGGACGATGATGTACGCAGGAGAAGGAAGTCGAAGAAGAAGTCCGGTACGTGGCGTTCTTTCTCTCTCGATATTGATTACTGATGATATTAACCCAGCTCCGAAAAAGAAGAAGCAACATTGATTGTTGGCTACTCGTGGTGTGGCACCCCGAGTCGTACGTTTTCATTGAGTGACATCTACATTAACTGTCGCTCGCCGAAACTCAACATGGAATATTTCTCTGGCTTTCCCATGGTCCATTTATCTACCCCCACTCTTTCACTGCTTTGTTAACTATATTCGTCCATGCACGGCGAAGCTGTACGCCATTTACTGTATCATGATCGCCGTTCCCCTTCTGTATGAGTTATAGATTCCATACATAAATTCCCACATCAATTGCCGGGTTTAGTTAGGCTCGAGGTCCAGCTCAATCACGCATGAATCGTTATTTTAAGTGGATTTGAGGTTTTTTTTATCGGTCACAACACACTTTCTATAATGGGATAATGCCTTCCTATCCTTTAAACAAGTCTCTGCCTATGACAAAACATGCACGCGTCGAGCTGGACCTCAATAACAGCCTACAGAATCAAGCCATACCAACAAGTAGCAACCACCATTGAGGATGAAGAGGATAGCGGGATGGAGAGCAATGACAAAGATGAGGAAAGTGAAGACATGTCTGATTGATCTTATCTCAATTGTCACATCAATATCCTTTTGGCCAAGTGCAGCATTGAATCATTTTGAATGTGACTGATGTATCAAGGACTGAAATTTCCTTGATAACAAGATTCTTCACTGATTTTGCCCTCTTTTCTGGAATACGACATAATCTGCTACTTTTTAATGGTAATATGATGCATCAGATACCAATTATCACCACTATATTATCTGATTGAAAAGCTACACTATTAATAATTTTTCCGAAGGCTGTTTCAATTTTGGTGTATCAAGGAGGGGTAAAAGACTGTACGGAGGAAAAATTCAGAAAGCCATATCAAGCCATATATAAACTGACCCAGGCTGCATATGTCTATCAGCTTTTTGGTATGCTTATCAGAAGAGCATCAACAGTTATATGTTTGTTATCCAGGCTTAATGGCATTGTCACTGCTGTCATGAATGCCTCACCACGTGCATTTAACATCCGACCCGACTCTCACCAAGCATCACCGAAATTCGACTTACTCACTCCGTCACTTACTCATACTCTCATTTATTTCCTGACATATCATGCTTTTCTTAGTTACTCATCTCAGACATCCTCTAGTATATAAGCCTGCCATTTCTCGTCAATGTACTTCGTACAATCAACTCAGTGTATTCAATCAAAATCTTCGCTCAATCTTTGTCTTGAACCCTCATCCTCAGTATTCTCGAAATCGGTTCCTTACAACTGCATAATTTGCATTGTCAGGCCTGAAGGCCGCCTGACAATCTTCCATAAGCCAAGATGTGTCTTAAACAGGAATATCAGGCAAGACAACAACTTCCTGTACATGCTGGTAAGGATTTCTCAGAACATGTATTTTGTTGCATAAGACCAGAAAACACTGAGTGTTAAAATAATGATGGCTCAGATAAGCAACAAAAGATAAGATGATATTTTTGCTCGTGAGGCAAATGGATAAGGACCATGACAAATGGACAGAAGGTAAACGGAGTCATTGGTTCACTTAATTCTGCCTTCATGCCTGCTGACTGTTAAACTAAAGCTCATAAGCATGTGCACAAGATCTTGTCTGATTCAACACTGATCTCAAGATTTCCTTGATTTCTCATCAATTTTTGTTTCCATGCCTCATCTTTTATCTTATCTATTATCTATGTCTCATCATGCTTACTCATATTCTCAGACTTTCCTCATAGTTACTTTAGCTCTTACATTGGTCAAGACTAGATCAGTGACTGTTCCC
>JABCKO010007970.1:0-39389 GCA_018855915.1 Tephrocybe sp. NHM501043
TGAAAACTGTCAGAATGGTGATGGCATCAGCCAGTAGGCCCCCAACCCAGTAGGGGCCCCTACTGGCCCACTCCCATGGGTAGGTCTGGGTGATTGGGTCAGCCCGGAAACAAGTCCTCTCGGCGGCAATGCTCCTGAAGACACTCGGGTATCTGCCACAGCATATCTGTGCGCGCTCCACTAGTATGTCATACTTACTCTAATTTCATTCTAACAATAGGTACATATACTTCGTGCCAAGAGCTCCGGTGTTGAGGTGGTTACCGCCAGACACAACATCGCGAGATATGCTGTTGGCCACATTCTGTGCAGCCGTAGAATCGGGAATAAGACCAAATGCGATAGCAAGTAGGTTATGCGTCTGGCGATATCCTAAATCTCCTACGCCAACGTAGTACTTGGTCGAGGGGTTTAGGAACTCGTTGTTGAATGCAGTCTTAACGTTGTCGGCCCATGAGCTGAAAGTAGCTGCGTCACTATCCTTTCCAAGGACGATGACGATTTCGCTCATGGTTGTCAGCATCTTACTTCCTGTACTTACAGACTATTGGCATGGGGACACTGCAGTCGCTGTCGCCCAACAAACAACATTTCCGAGCTGGGGATTCTGGATTACCAATGGAGCCAATACACTGGTGTTTGTCAACGATGCATATTTTTCTTCCTATCAACGTTGACGTCCATAACCGTTTTAGTGGGAACACTGGGCGCTGGAAGCCCGTTCTCGGGATCATGTACGCTTCCCATATTGCGTTCATCTATGACACTCAGGCAGCTCTTCTTGGGAACATGCGAAGATTGGCTTTACAAATATCTTGCCAGTATCCAACTTTCGTCTCCGGCATTCGAAATCGTGAACATCGCGCCTGTCTTGACGGACCAGTTTGCATCAGCTCTTGCGTGGACAGTCACGCCGTACGGCAATCTGACTGTTGCGTGGCAGAACACCTCATCGCGACTCAGGATTGATATCAGTGTTCCCGTCAGCGTTAATGCGACCGTTACAATTCCTGCTACGAGTGCCGAACAGGTCCTTGAGGATGGGAAGCACCTTGGCGTTCAAGGAATCCCAGTGTTGGAAACGAGTGCCAATGGGGTCAAAGTGTCTGTAGGTTCTGGACAATATTCGTTTGCAGTATTAAAGTGATAAAAAAATTGCTTATTTGTTCTACTACACGATTCATCGAGGTGATTCGATAAGAATAAAGTAATTTGAAAGCTTGAAGCACTGATCGGGACTCGAGATCGTGGAGTTGCTGACCGACATACGTTATACCGCTTAATTGCCTCCAGTCCATCTAAAAGAAAGTAGCAATGAATAACACTTCCTGACAGGTCATCTCAGTGAAAGACTTACACGGCTGGTCCAGGAATTGGGTAGGTCTTGGTTCATGATTATTACTCGCATAAATGAGAAGAAATTGGAAGAATCTCACCCCAGTATCTGCAAATGCGAAGATGAGAATTATACGTATAATATAAACAGTTAACAGACTCACTTGTGTAGACATCGTAGACAATTCCGGGGGTGGACCCGGTGTAGGCGCCAGGGAAAGATACGAATGAGGTTGGAAGGGCGGTGCCTGATCCTGTTACTTCGATTTGGATGCAACTTGGGTATATCTGAACGCCAGGATACGAATATGCTGTAAATGTGTGAATGAGGCTTAGAGCGGAATATTATGCTTAGAATATCTACCCGCATGCAGAGCGATGCTATATACAAAATTTAGGTGAGTTTATACTCCTACAGTTTCTGGTGAAAACGTACAGTTCATTACGGATAAGGTACTGTCCGGGCTTCAGCTTGGGAGGGATGGTGAAGGTGTAGACACCACCGCTGGCCGCGAGAAGATCTGTCGCAGCCCACAATCCAGATGAATCCTTGCCAGATTCAGCTACTTTGAACCAGACAGCCCTGCAGAAAGTACCGCATAAGATTGTTTGACGAGGTGTGCTCAAATTCACGAGCACGTACGAGGTTCCAGGGCTCCAGGCCGTGATGTCAGAAGGCGCACGAGCAAGGTAGGTGACGATCGGTCCCTTGTGGCTCTCGGGCCAAGTGGTCCAGTTGAGGTGGACTTGAGAGCCGGCCGCGACTGTGCCATAAGCCAAAGATGGCGCGCTTCCGACGACGCCACCAGCAGAATAGCCATTGCACTGAACGCTAGAATTATTGGTTAATTACTTGGGAACGTTTGGATTGGGAAAGGACATACTCGATGAGGGATAAATCCTCAACGGGACCTAGATGCGAGCATAAATTGTGGAGCCTGAGGTGCAAAGCAGCCAAACTCACCATTTCCAGGGATTTTGCGGACGATGCGTGGGACTTGAGGGCTTAGATAGCTGAAGATGTGGTTGTAAGTGGAGTTCGGAATAAACGAAGATGATAGTAATGGAATATTTACGGGTCTACGTTGGGGTTATATCCCGGATAGCTCGTCGAGCCGAGTTTGACTTCCTGAACATATCCATGGCCATTGACGGAGCCAGCAAAGGCAAGCACGGCAGCGGCAAAAGCGAGCAAGTTCTTCGTCATTTGGGGCAATGGGTTAACCGTGTATGTGATTTTCAGGTTTAAATATGCAAAGAGCCATAGCATGTACTGAGTCCGCGGGCCGCCAAAGGATGAGATTCATGCGGGGTAATAGACGGGTCATCCGCAGGCATCAAATGACTTGAATAATATGAGGCAAGCGTGATGGATGAGAGAACACGGTGTATTGAGCGAGGCACTTGCGCGACACCGGTAGTCTTGGCATTCTCTGCAGCTTGAGGTCAGGGCCGTGAGCGCGTGTGGCGTGATCTGCGAAAGAGCCGCAGGCTTGCTAACTTCGGATAAAGTTAGGAATAAACAATCAAACATGGCATAGAAGTACCAAATAGAGACCCGAGGCGTGAGGTCATACCTAGAGAGGTTAGGTGATAGAAGATGGAAAGGTGGAAACCTTACTTGGTCGTCCTCTTCGGCACCGCTGAAGTCAATAAGCACATGATAGCGTCAGTTCAATAGTGTCGGAAGAGTTTTTCTTCCATTGTTCTATCACGGGTACGCCAATAGAAAACGTGGTCCTCGGGACAGTTTCATGTCGTGCTTTCTAGGAAAAACCACGGCGTCTAACACCATCCACGCGGTCCAAGAGGATGTCTGCCAGGTGACAGCTTTACCCCGGCAACAGCTTGGAGAAATTTGTATGAATCTAGCTGAGCGGTGGTGTTTTGCAGATGTCTTCGTCACGCTATTGCATTTGCACTGAGCCCGACGCGGCCCGGTGGTAGTTTTAGGTTCTTGAGAAAGGTCCCGCTACTTGAATAGATCTTGCTTAGGAAGCGATATCTATCAGAGGGAAGAAAGAGTCGCCCAACGCTGAATGGTGAAAGTAAAGTGCATGAAACTCGGGATCACAATCGGAGGAGAGAAGGAAAATTATCGTACCGCGTGTGGTCGGTCGCGGTTTGGTCAAACCCACACCTCATTTATACGATAGCCCGAGGACTCGCGACTGCAATTCCGGCAATGTAAACGAAGAAACAACAATAGATTTGGATGGAGATTACAGAAATGAGCGAGGCAGTTGATTCCAATGTATGGGTGGTATTCAGAGAATGCTGGTAGAAATTTCTTAGAATCTGTGTGAAAAATCCTTGGCAGCGAATAAAAGGATCGAGAGGGATGACAAGTCGATCAGGCACTACTTGGCCGGATTTAACGCGGGGCACTTCCTCTGAACTTTTGAAGTACACTTCGCCTTCTGTTTGTCATGCCTTCGTGACCCCCGTCTTCGCCTCTTCGCCACCCAGTTTGTTAGCTCCTCCTCATCCTCTTCTTCACCCTCCTAGTTGTTCCACCCCTCCACCACTACCGTCTCATTCCAATCGTCATAGCTATCACGCCACCACCCCCAACTCGTCGTGTCTCCCAAAGTAACTCTCAAACGACATCCTCACCACCTCCCCCTCATCCGGCTCCCACACAACCGAATACACCAATACATTAACTTCTCCCCCAAATTTCCACTTGCAGAACAGCACATTAACACATTGTGGACCTCAGCCTGTGCGTATCGAGAAGGAGCGCTACAATCGAATAGCGGTGATCTTCTGGCTTCCTCTCCACTCTGGGCGCAATGAGATTCAAATTGGGAGTGTTAGAGTACAGGTGGCGGGCGATGAATGGGGGGGAAAAACATAAGTTGATGTGAAGGATTACGTTCGTATTTCTCACTCTGATCTTTGGGGCAGTCGAGATGTGCAGGCCGCGGAGTGGTGCTCTCGAGGTCTGCATAGTGGTAGGCCTGGTGGGCTCTCTGACTGCCCGTAATGCGGGCAGGAGCCAAGGTTGACGCCGTGGTGTGATACAGTGTCGAGCCTACAATCATGACGGCATATGATATCATCTCGTGAGCACTGAGGGGCCCAGCGTTTAATGTTATGCGCGAAGGGCGATAAGTAAACGATAGAATCTATCTTCCAAGCACTATTGCAGAGGCGATAGGTCACATTGACGGCGCAGAACACGGTCTTCGCATCGAAGGCAAGGAACGGGTCCGCCCCATTGGATCAGACGACCAGAACACGCTTCACGTGCTTCACGTGCCTTTTACGCGTGACTATGTTGCACCGTGTCGCGTAACAGAGTTCGAGCTTGGACCAGCCACGGTCTATGGGAGGGATGTGTAACAAGGCGTGACTTTTCGTGGCGTTCTCGGCGTAGTACGACTTTATGCTTGGGTGTTTGGGGCTGCATGGAGCGTTGGCGACAGCATTTTTCGTTTCACAAAGGATATCTCGGGTTTGACTTGATCTTACATATGTATGCTGGAGGATTGCATGCTCCAATTGGGCATAAGCCGATTGTCATGATCATGGCCTAGGTGTTACATGCAAGTGCCAATGCCGCTTCCGTCTCCTGATGGGCTCACACGTCGGCAGGCGATAAGATAATGGTTGACGTTGCACGTGACCCTATTGTCGCCTCGCAGATGGCGACGACGACGAACAAAGGACGGCGAACAGGGCTGATTGGGATTGCTCAGCAGCGTGGGTGAGGCAGTGCTCTATTAATCTTTTGTCACTTCTTGTTTGAAGTGGGCTATATTAACCTCGCAGGCACATCATTCCGCTGCTTTCTCAGCGTGACCACTCCCAACTCCGGGTCTCCACTTTCCCCACAATCCCGCAATTCTCTCGCAGCCATGTCCTCCTCCTCAAGCACCACGTCCAGCTTGAGCTCTGGATCGATAAAGGCCTCGAAAACAGCTGCAGCAGGCAGCAGCATGCCTACAAGCAATAGCTTTTCCTTCACCTCGTGGACGGGCGATTCCACGTTCTCAACGCCGACGCCGAGCAGTAGCGGGACCGGTAGAGGGCAGAACAATGCCAATGCGAACAGCGGCGGCGCTGGGACGAATGCCCAACTCTATCGTGCGTCTTGACCACGATCACCGTAGTAACCAATCCGGCTAATTGTCATCGCAGTATACACATTCCTCGCGACCCTCATCCTCCTCCTCGCCGTCTCCGCCGCCATCATCCTGCGCTCGCTTATTCTCCGGCGGCGGCACCAGCGCATGGTCGAGGAGGCGATCCGGAACGGGACCTATGTCCCTCCTTCGCCCGGCGCTGGGTTCGGCATTGGCGGTGGCAGGGCTCGGGTGGACTTGAGCAAAAAGCCGATGCTTTGGGAGGCGTATACTGGCGAGAAGGAGGTAGGGAAGCAAGGGGAGACGGAGTGGGAGTGGGAGTCGATTACGCCGTTTGCTGCGGCGTATGTCCTTCCCCCTCATGCGCCACCAGCTGTCAGCAGTGCCGACGCGGCCTCTACACGCTCCACGCCTGAGTCAAGGAGGACGCTGGGGGGCCGCGTGAGGGGCCTGTTTGGCCGTTCTTCACGATCACAACCGACGACTGGCGAACTGCTGCCTATGACCGTCACCACCACAGCCACGACACCGCCACCAGCCACTGCCGCCCCTCTCTTGGACTCCACCCCCTCTGCCGATCCTACACCAGCGCCACCGCCACCATCACAACCAACCCCCCAAAAACTCCGCGTAGCAGTCCTCATCGCCATGCCCCATGCCCCCTCGTCCTCCTCTTCCTCTTCGTCGTCCCCTTCACCCTCCCCGTCTCCCCCTCTGCCCATCGCCTCAACCTCCACTGCAGTGATACCTCCCCCTCCGCTAGCGGACGAGCCAGAGCTCCCCCACCTGGAGTTTGGCGTCACAGAGCTCGAGGTGGCCACGCCTCTCCCAGCGATCCACCCCAGCAGTTTGAAGGGGAAGGAGGCCAGGCGGTCCGTTGCGAGCGGGAGCTCGAGTGTTGTTTAGGCGTTAAATGGCGATGATACCTTTCTTCCTTTCTTGTAACGAACGAGACCTCCGGTTACATCTGCCTGCCCCTCTTTTTCTCTGTACAAGCAGCGTACTGTATACCGTGTTCTATTGCCAGGATGCTGGACCGTTCGTTGGTATATCTTATACCTTATTACCATCTCTACCCTTCACTTGTAAAACTTGACATGTATGTACTGGACGCAATGGAATTTTACGACAAGATTTTGTGATGAAATTACACGAGGGGTATATGCGGAAGCATGATGTAGAGGTGTTGTGGGATTCCATACTAGTCCAGGGCGAGACGTGAGGCGCGGCAGCACATCGTATGCAGATGACCTCCATTGGCAGGGTAGACACGGGAAAGTGGAATGTTCAAGTTTAACACCTAGATGACAATTCCTAGCCTTTAACGGAGCTCATAACAAACTCAAGCTTCTGCCAATCCTCTAACGGGCCGCCCAGGTGCTTGATGTATACATACTATCTTACTGGGAACATAAACTTTGGCAGGTAATTTGGACACTGACAGATCATCACAGGCTACATATGATGCGCATATTTATGTATATGTACATCCATCCCTTCATTGGTATATTGATATATGGAAATGAATGACGGATGTCTAGACCCTAACTTGCATGTGTCAAAAAGCGAATGAAACGCGTGAAGGCCCGTCGGCTTGGGAAATCCTTGAATAGAACGCTAGGGAATGGATAAACTCACACATCGCTGCTGTCGCGTTTCATCCTAGTGGTCATTTGCCCAAACGCAAGTTGGACGCGACGCGCAAAATCATGTGGAACAATGCATGGTGCACGTGATCCGCGTTCCGAAATCCGTATCTTCCTTCGATGAACGCGAACTTGAAACTCAACCTCAACCATCATAAGCCTCAGAATTTGCGATGATACATATGAAGTCTCTTGTGGGAGTCGATCTGGCGAAGGGACGCATTTCAGTCAATAGCGAAGTTCATACTAGAAAACTCACAATTTGGATGGGACAATGTTATTTCACTGGCCAAATTGGGGAGTCTCTGATCATTGATCTAATCTCGCCTACCATCTTTTCTCTGGATCTTATGTTCCAACTGCATCCACGTGCCGCGCAATCTACGCGCAACGTCACCTCTTCATACATTGTAACAACTCAAGAATTCATTTACGGGGTGAGCCTGCTATGGGAAATGAGTCGGACATGGGCTGATCTTGAG
The DNA here is from genome assembly GCA_018855915.1 of Tephrocybe sp. NHM501043. NCBI lineage: Eukaryota > Fungi > Basidiomycota > Agaricomycetes > Agaricales > Lyophyllaceae > Tephrocybe > Tephrocybe sp. NHM501043. The sequence goes on from JABCKO010007970.1 coordinate 7,555, forward strand.
GCCTTCAGACTCATCGATCTTAACGCGTCAACAATGTCAGGAGCGCAAACTTTGACCCACACTCCAGAACAACTCGTGCAATGGCGTGAAATCGCAGTGTCCAACCCGGGTAGACTTGTTCGTACATTGACGCTAGGTCCGGGACGGACCACCCAAAAGGGCGATACACAAGGGGATATTTTCCCAGCGCTAGAAGTTGTATGTGAAATTAGCAAAATGGGGCGGGGAGACGAAGAGAGCGCTACATGGGTCGCGCTTGTTAACGCCGGGATCGACGAAGCGCTATGCAAGAACGTGTGCGAGATGGTGACTTTCTTGAATACGTTACCCAACATGCCGAAAGAGATTTTGGAGGCGGTCAAGAAGGAGGTGTGTGGTGTGCAATCAACGAGTGACCTCTCATTAATGAGTCCATAGCTTCCATCGCCCTATTACCGCCCTCTGGAAGTGCTCTGCAACGCGGCATGTTGCTTCAAAGATTCCCCAACATCAACGGATAGAAAGGTGATTAATACCTTGCGGAAGAACTGGGCTATCATGATGGAACGGGTGCGTTTTGGCTCCGGTTTGAACTCCATATTTTTCACCGCCTCTCTCATCAATACAGGTCTGGAGAGAGCCCGAGAACACTCTTGAGAGTCATGACTCACATATCAGGGAACGGATGGTGATTCCACAGTTGGTAATACGTCTTATAATCACCGACCCATCTTTTGTGTCGTATGCGTCTTCTTCGATACCTTTCTCGAATTATTCGGTGACAATTTTTTACGCAGCACCCTGTACGACCCTTCCGATCTCACGATTCAAATCATTGCGAGGCATTGGAAATATTCTACACACACAGTCGACGCCCAGCTGACCATCTCCGTTCTTTCTGGCCTCCTCAACCCCGACCACCCCGGCCATGTGGCGTATGTGCGCACCAACAACCTTGAAAGTTCAGTAGCCACCCTAATTGGAAAGATTTACAATGGCGTTTCACCCCCCAAAACCGCTACGAAGCCCAAACAGGCGAAGTCACTCCTGGCGGCAATGACAGACCACCTCCTCCGCGCAACCTCAAAGGGTGATGGACGCCTGGCCATCACGCAATTCCAGTTTCTATCACTATTAACGACGGTGGCGGGGAAGGATGGCACCGAGCCTGAATTTTCAAGATGTGTGCTAGGGTATGCACCGTTATGGAACGCGATCTTTCGCCTGCTCAAGAAGTGTGCGAAGCCTTTCAGTGGTAGCAAGGAGAGTGAGGTGGAAAAAGGCTTGAGGTTGACTGTAATTCAAAGCATCGTCGGAGTGGCCGCAAGTGCCCTTCATGGGGCGACGTTCGAGAATCCGACGTTGTGTGAGCCTTTCATACGGATCTGGGCGAACGAGGGCTTTTTTGGAGCGCTGGAGGAAACGGTTGAAATTATTGTTCAAATTACGGGTATGCCGAGTACGTCCATCCTCTATCACTTAACTCTCTCCTTCGCCTTGATTGATATTCCTCCTTTCCAGTGCAGCTGACCCGCATCGGTGCGATACTGGAGAATGTCCTCTCCATGGCAACACCCCCGACGCTGCAGCTCTACTGCGACCAATTTCCCCGTTGGCGCATCCTCGGTGTTCTCATCCAACACGATATCGACCTCCAGGCTGCCTCCGGACATCCGCCACAAGTCGTAACAGGTGTCATTGAGCCCAGGGACAGTACCGCTTGGGATCACATGGCATGGCAAGTATGGGGGAAAGTGCACTACCTCTGCTTCGATCCAGAAATTAGGTGCGCTAGGCGAGGTTGCGGAAAATCACTCATTAGGAAAAGCGATGAGACGGTGGTAGAGTGTACCTGTGCGTCGGCGAGGTGGTGTGCAGAGAGTTGTCGCGATAAGTGAGCATTCACTTTCTTAGAACCTACAGATCGCGAAGAGACAAGGTGACTAACGGATTCTCATGTAGAGATTTGAAAGATCATACCCGCGTCTGTACGCAGATGGTGGCGTTGGATGCTATTTGTAAGGGCAATAGGTCTGCGCAGGCAAAGATGACGCAACCCCAAGTTCAGGAAACCATGTTCATGCTTCCTATGCCCGCAGTCGGTGAGTTGGGAAAAGCTGGGCTGGAGGACCTCGACTGAGGGAGTAGAATGGACGGAACCCTTATAACACAGTATTGTAAGCCATGATATTCACCGTTCTGCGGGCGCTGAGCCAGGAGAAGCTGGCCACTTTCTGGGAGGTCTGCTGAACTGCATTTCCTTCTCCTGTTGTGTTGTTCGTTCGGCCGCTACATTAGAACTTGACACTTGAGGATAATGAGTGATATCGAGGTATATTTTGGACTCGGTGGTAAGGATCTAAGTTGACACTCAAGAGGCGCGATGGTCGACGTCAAAAATGACGAACTTCTATCTCCTTAGTTATGCCGATCTATCTCTTGTTCTAGTGGGCAGTGTTCCCGAGGAAACATAACGGGGAAACTGCTCCAGGTATATCCATGAGAAACACCGCAGCGTTAAGGAGAAAGAGTTGACCAGAGGAACGAATCACTTGAAAAGTCATTGGATCTGGCAGCAAAGGCGTGATTGGGTATTGTCTTCGAACGTAATCTACTCTGAGATAAGCTGGAAGATTATCCGAGTCTTGTGCATCACGCAAACGCGTTGGGAGTTTCTCTGATATGTGTATGACGCTCAAGAAAAAAGTTTGCACCTTGATTTTTATCACGTGTTCGTCCTTGACCAACAACCACCAATACCACGGTCGTCATCTCCGTGTCGTAGGTCGTGTCGTTCACCAAGCCTCACTTCAATGTTGCCCTCGTTAACCCCGGTGACCCTGACGGCTTGTCGACTTTTTTTGGGAAATTGCCGTGATTTGATGCCGAGTGAGGTGAGGAATTTTTGAGAACGGGTCCTAGGTACCAAGGGAGCCTTGAGCAATACGAGTGTTGACCTCATTCTAAGTTGGAAGCCTGTGGTCTTTGCTCGTACAGATTTCATTGTTGAACAAACTAGGGTCTTCATGTCTTGGCAAAATGTTTCCTTGTTCTGCCGCATCGACTTATTCTACGCCATGCGCAAATGGTGATCACGAGGCGGCCTGGACATCAGACGAGCACCAAGGGTGTTTAAAATGTCGCCATATACGTACCAGGGTGAGGTATTTTACCGCCTTGGAACTTCTTGCTATCTCAATTCGCTCTTAATTCTCGGGGAAAATATTAAACACTTCTGAACTCCACCCAAGACCCGAATTATGACCTCCTCCCGATCCGCACAATTGGTCTAGAATGAGATCATCCATTCGCCTTTTTGGGGACGAATATCCGTACCTTTCCCGACGAACCCATCGTCGTCGTGAAGCGTCGGTAACCCTAGCCCCCAAGTTCCAACAGTGACCAAAATTATCTCTCGGTTCATGACGAAACCTTCAGCGGTCGGAAAAGCTTGCTCCACGCTCGAAGGTATTTAAGATGAACGTTTTATAGGGTTGGAGGCAGCGAACGGAAAACCTAACTCTCCACGCACAGTATGAAGTTTACGATCGCCCTCGCCCTTGCGGCTCTCGCTCACACCGCCTCTGCGCACTGTAAGTCCGAGTTGAACGTGAGATGAAAATTCTCTCACCTACAACTATAGACATCTGGCATAGTCTCGTCACTAGCAGTGGCGAGTCCTCTGCCGCCATCCGCCAGCCTGTGAACAACTCCCCCGTGCAGGACGTCACCTCTGGTGCTATCACCTGCAACGTCTCGCCTAGCGCTGCGACCCAGACTGTATCTGTGGCTGCAGGAAGCCAAGTTACCTTTAAACTCGATAACACCATCTACCACCAAGGACCCGCTGCCATCTACCTTGGCAAGGCTCCCTCTACTGCCGCTGCCTGGGATGGAAGTGGCGCCAACTGGTTCAAGGTACAATAATAATCAGCTCCTCTATATCCGAGTTTAATACATTTCGTCAGATCGCCGAGTGGGGCGCGACCTTCAATCCCTTCGGATTCACGGACTTCAATGCCAGTGAGCTCGGAACAACCATTCCTGCTGGCACCCCTTCAGGCGATGTAACCATCGTTTTTTTTGAATTCATCAACTGGTTCACGACACTGACGAATATATCAGTATTTGCTCCGCATTGAGCAAATCGGCCTGCACGTTGCAGGAGCTCCTCAATGGTACATCTCTTGTGCTCAGATCACCGTTACTGGTGGAGGCTCGGGAAGCCCCTCCAAAGTCTCCATTCCTGGCTATGTCTCTGCTTCCGGTTCGTCTACCAGTTCTACGAAAGTGAAACATCCTCCCTGACAGATCTTCCTAGACCCTGGCCTTACTGTCAACATATATGACCCGGTTCCCACTGCATACAAAGTGCGTGTTCGATGATGCCATTTAAGTATATGACTAACAAGGCAGCAATAGGTTCCTGGACCCGCCGTCTGGAGAGGATAATCTTGTAGTTAGTCATCGGTCGCCCTTGTATTGTTACCTATTTCGTTATCTTTCTCACTGTTGGTAAACCAAACGACGACATCTGCCAAGATTTTCCTTTTCACGCGTGACTTGTTGACAATTTTTTTTCGGCTAAATCGAGCGGTCATGCGCCACTCGCTTTTCTTCCGCGGATAAACCTTGCATTCAAGCACATGTACAAGTGACCTCAACGTACAAGTCACATCAGTTTAACGAGTTACCTGGCATCGATATACTTGGCTGCTGACATTCCGCGTTGGAACTCCTCATGTGGCCGTCGAAGCCAAGCCGACATCAGGATGGGGTGTTTGTTTCGCGTACATATATATAAGGGCAGCTAAAATGTTCGTGGACAATACAATTTGACAACCATGAAGTTCTTACTGCAAACTCTCGGTCTCTCGCTTCTCACTCACTCCGTGGCTGCTCACTGTTTGTCTTATCTTGGATTCTCTTAGAAGAGAGAGATCTAAACCTTCTTAACGACAGACATTTGGCATGAGCTCATTGCCGGTGGCACTACTTCCTCGGCGGCGGTTAGGCAACCCATCAACAACTCTCCTGTCGAGCTGGGACAAGTCAGCTCAAATGATATCCGGTGTAACGTCAGCCCCGGCGCCGCAACGGAGACCGTCAGCGTGGCCGCAGGTAGCACCATTGGGTTTAATCTCGATAACACGATTTATCACTTGGGCCCTGCTGCCATATACCTTGGAAAGGCTCCAAGTACTGCTGCTTCTTGGGATGGAAGCGGTGCCAACTGGTTTAAGGTCAAGCACTCGATTCTCAGTTCATCCGGGATAATACTAAATCTGAACTTTCAGATCGCTGAATGGGGTGCAGTATTCAGCCCTTCTTTCAGTTTCTCGACCTTGGGCCTCAGCCAGTTGACTACCACGATACCGTCGAATACTCCTGCAGGCGAGGTAAGAAATAATAGAACATCAATCAGAAGAAAAGAATGTCCTGATCTTGCCTGAAGTATTTGGTCCGAATCGAACAAGTCGGCCTGCACGTAGCTGGCGCCCCTCAGTGGTACATCTCATGTGCCCAGATCAAGGTAACTGGTGGAGGGTCTGGAAATCCCGCTAAGGTTTCTATTCCCGGATATGTCTCCGCTTCCGGTGCGTCGACACTTGCCATGCGTGATTTAGTGATTCTGATGCAAGATGAAAAGATCCTGGCCTTACCGTCAATATCTATTACCCAGTTCCGACGTCGTACAAGGTAAATTTCACTTGTTGACGCACAGAGTTCTGAGGTCTGACATTGTCTATTCAGGTTCCCGGACCCTCCGTCTGGCGTGGATGAACTGTGGATGGAAACTACGCGTCTTGTTGAAAGTTCTAACCATGATCATGACAATCCTTCAAGTTTTGTAATACATACGCGAACGTTGTCCTTTCCTTCAAAGTTCAAAGCCATGTCATGCAATATCGATGGCGTTTTTCAATAGAGAACAAGCATACTAACGTGCATCCTTTGCATTTTGAGATTAGCTTGAGAAACCATGATAACTGGAGGTAATGAGAATAACAAAGAAAGGGTTGTAGAGGTGCTTCCTGCATCGAAGGTGCTCGAAGGTGGGTTGCCTAAGATGATGTTCTGAAATTCACTGACAAGGCGGCAAATCCCAGGTCAGTTCATACTCAGTGAATGATTTCCCTTGTGCTGATCACCGACGCACTCAACGACCCGCTTATCTTGCTCGAACTATGTCAACCGCCTCTCTCGACAATTTTCATAATGGCATGTGGGCGTGAAGACTGGTAATTTGAAAGAACAGGAGATGTCCAGTGCCACAGGATCGTATATGGCATTCAGTTGTCAATTAAGTCATTCACCACAACACTTTCTTAGAGAATTCTATAGGCCGTTCCTATTTCAAGGAAACATTTCCCACTTATCCTACTATTATGTGTCCTGCGATGAGTGTTTGCATCAGGAGATCAGCCCACCATTGACGGGGCAGAAACTGATTTACTATCAGAACGCTTGAGCCCGAAGGCGATGACATCAAATTTGTCCTCCCCATCGTATAATGAATATTCATAATAGGACGTTTAAATCCAATCTGCATCCACCCACAAACCTGGAAAAAAGACTCGCGCGTATCCTTTCCCTCTGAGGTTGTCCTTCGAGGACATGCTGATGTGAGCTATTGGAGAGGAAGGAGCAGGCTGGGAGTTTTGAGTAGCTGTTGACGAAGCGTGAGATATCAGAAACCAGGATTAGTGGGCAGAAAGAACGGAAGGAAGTGGGACAAGTGAAGTAACTTTTCGAAAGAAACCTTCATGTTACGAGAGACTATGAGGAGCAGGGACTCAAATGCAACATCAACATTTATCAGGTACTCTCTGTCTATGCAAAGCGTATTTATTGTATAAAGGAAATCCTATTCCCTTTCTACAAAGTACCAGATATACAGTGTTTACTAGAAATACAATGTTATTGGAATGCGGCGTTTTAGGGAAGCGCTTTAAATGTCAACCCTTGTAAAGGATTAAGAATATTCACATCCAGAACAGATGATGCACCTACTTAAGAACGTGCCTATACCGAACGGTGTTATTCTTCACGTTTTTCACCGCCTTCCCAGCTTCTTTCACTTCGACATGTGTCAATATGAAGTTACAAGAGGGAGAGAATAAAGAACATACTAGGAAGAACCTCAATCCAGCTCTTGACTCCCTTTTTAGCAGCGAGGTCAAGCATCTCGAGAGCCTCCTTCTTGCTTCCGCTGTAAAGTTCAATGTTGGTTCAATGGTGAGCAATGGTAAATCGGAGAGCAGGAAATTACATATGACTTCCACCGAGGAGAGCGCCGTTGGAAACCATATCTGCAAAAAGGTTAATGCTGAAAAATTGTGGAGGGAGAATACACCACACGTACCAGAGGAATATATCCCCGGGAGCTTGTCATCGGGGATAGCGACCATAATTAGTCGTCCGTGCACTCCGAGAGTGGACATGTATTCCGACAAAGGCATACCATGCGAAACGTCGGCGGTACACTGCGGAAGAGTCGGTACCAATTTAATATTGATATTCATACAGAGATACGCACGATTATCAAGTCTAATTTACCTTTCCAGGCACTGGCGAAATCTTTGTTATCTGTGAAGACGACATCGGTCGCTCCCAGTTCACGGGCATCTTTCTATGTTCCAAACACAATGAGGGTGGGATCGAGTCGTGGAATTTTCTATTACATACCGCCTTGTTCTTTGAGTGAGAAAATGCCACAACCTGCTCCGCGCCCAATGCGCGTGCAAACTGGATTGCGAAGTGCCTGATAATAATTCAGCCCATGTCAATTCAGGTCATTCGAGAATCGAGGAAGCTAGCCACAGCGTACCCGAGCCCGCCAATGCCAATAACGCCGATCTTCTTTCCCGGACCAGCCCCATTCCTGACGAGTGGCGAGTATACTGTAAGACCAGCACACATCATAGGAGCCATCTCCTCGAGAGGCATTTCCTTGGGTAAAGGGAAGACGAAGCGCTCATGAGCGCGTACTGCGGTGGCGTAGCCGCCGTGCGCGATATCACCCTGTAACAGAGATGAGCGAATGTCGATGCTAATAGGTATATGGTCATAGACATGGACACAGACATTTGGATACATAGCGTTGTAAGTATCGACAGACTTTAGACAGCTGTGCATGAGATAAGCAAACGAAGAACGATGTCAGTATATGACGGCGCACTATTGCTCGTTGTCGGTCTTGCAGGGGTCGCACTGGAAGCAGGAACAGACCTGTGCACTTAGGTTCGATTAATTTCAGAATAGAATAGCAGCGAATTCTAAAAAGTGATCGCACCCGACTCCAGCGCGATCCCCAACCTTCAAGGACTTGACCTTCGGGCCAACTTTGACAACATGGCCCACCATTTCATGACCAGTTATAAGTGGCTGCAAATTGTCATTACTGGCTGCATAAGTTAGAACGCCATAAGATCATATGTACCAAAATTGGTGCGCCCCATCCTCCTGTAATAGTGTGAACCTTTGAAGCTGTCAGACTGTACTGCAGCCGTAGCCTGAAGAAAGCTAGCATACATCAGTACCACAAACACCACAGTACTCAATTTTTATGTCCACGTCGTAGTCCCCGGACTGCTTGGGCTCGAAGTCGATAACCTTGAACTTGTCCCAGTGCTTGGTGTCGTGGATTCTATTGATAGAACGCGTCAGCTAGGTTCTCTAACAAGAAAAAGCCTACTAACGCATATCCTTTCCATTGGAGATCAGCTTGAGAGGGCATGGTATTTACTCGAGATGATGAGGGTAATGAAGGAAGAGTTGTCCTGGGCGCCCTGCATTATATAGGGTGAGGATCATGAAATTATCTCACAAGGAACACTTCTAACCAACTGACGGCCATTCAACCTATTCACCGAATCTCACTTTTCTTTTCAGAACCATTATTTATATTGAAATGGACCCTTACATACAAGGCTAGCTTACCAGATGTCTGAGTTGAGTCATGGAGTCCATTGTTAAATGGAGTCTTGACTGTCAAAGCACCAATTGATAAGTAAGTACCCATATCCCTGACCTTAATTCATAATTTAAACGGTCTAGTGCATATTTCAGAATCATCATCGCATCCCATTATAAGAACAAGATTGACATTGTTATTCCGTCCTCAGCGTTAGTACCCCGTGGCATTTCTATATCCTTTTTGGAATAATACGTGAACATTCTTGAAGGAGCACAGTGAATAAGCTACAATACACTCACCTCGCCGGTCGGTAACAATGATGAAATTCCCAATCAATCCTGAGAAATTGTGGATTTCATGCAATCTACCTCCATTAGCCGTGCTTCGGAAGAGATACGCGAACCGTAGAGAGGGCTTCTGTGGCTCAATTAGGCCTACGAGCCTCGATGAGAATTTCTACCCATTGGCAGAACAACTGTGGACAAGATATAAACTAGAGTACGTTGTGGACAATGTGCGCAGCCTGATCGTGTATTTTTCTATGCGTACAATACTAAGTACTCCTATATGATTGTCCTGGTATGTCTCCATGTCTCCTAACTTGTATGAGACGAATAGTAATTACATGAATAAATAGGTTTGGAGAAATGACGGGGCTAGAGTGGCTTGTACAGATGGCAATCCTTTCCCTATACCGGAGTTTCGCTCTTCACTTTTGAGTCAGTTGAAACACTGGGACGAATGGTCCGGGAGCCACTGGAAGAGGAATTGCCGCTTCGCAGTTCAAGTAGAATACCTTTCTGTCCCTGTGAAGCATATCAGTACCATCCATGAGTAACGTCAGGATTTGAGGCAACATTTACCGTGTGACCTGTCTGTACTGAAGGATCCTCGAAATGTATGTCAGACACGTGAACACTATGTACCATGTTTGAATTCGCGTGGCGCACTCCATGACGACTATTTAAGGTCGCAAGAAGGCTGTTTGCATAGACTTGTATCAGCAGAGATGAGTAAGCAGCATAATATATCAAAAGTAGGAACGACTGACGTTTTCCGACAACGAAATCAATCCCCAAGAACCATAGGCTGTGAGGTGAAACGGCGAACTGAACGTTACGAAGTAATCAGTGATGCAAACAATGAGCTTCATAGATGACCAACGCACAGCAATGACCTCTGCGACAGCGACTACGCTGGATGAAATATTTCTGCCTCAGCCATTCAAAAAATTATAAGCAGACAGGGGCCACTCACGACGTCAACACACATCGATTGATGGCATAGACAATTAAAACATTGACGAGATTGTTTGTTCTGAGCTGTGAGGTCAGATTATGGTTTCGCATGGCCTTACAACGGAGATACAGACTTGCGGAATCCTGTTCGGCTGCCCCACAACAGAACAACAAGGGATATGGCAATGAAAATATCCGCCAAGACAGCAAAAAGTGCGAAAGGCATCGCAGCAAATAACTTAAAGGTGGAAAATAAGAAAAAGAAGTCGAAAAAAAGGCTTTATCCGACGTACTGTGATTTCGGATAATCTGCTGAGCTCTTTCTTGATAAAGCTAACATGGAATTAGCATAATGCACAGTAGATGGATGACTGCGGCCTCACAGGAATACGACCGTTTCTGAAAATATCAATCAGTGAGGATTAGAGAATGTAAGGAACTGGAACGCACCGATTCCAAAGCAGAAGTGTGCTAACACAAGCAACGCCTGCGATAGTACATAACCGCTCAACGGTCTCGTCCTTAGTTGAGAGGGACTTACAATGAATGATGTCAGATACCATCGTATTTTTGGGCCGCTCACTGCAGGTTCCGGTTGTCATCAACAATCTCCAAGTTTCAACATGAAAACACTTACAACGGAAGATCCGAATAAGAAAGAAACTAGGTGATGAGATGTCGGCGATTCGAACATGGGTCAGACGTGGGAACCTACAGATGGACAAGAAAGGCAATGATGACCTGATAATGGAGAAATGAGCGAGTGTCTATCATAACCCATCGTATCTTAACTGACATTTACTGCAACAGAAACCTGGACGGGAATCAGCAAGGCGGAAGAATGAGAGGTGGTCTGAGGGAACACATACAAAGAGCGACCTATGAAGAAATATGGATGAAGGCGGTTTCCGTTAGAATAACACTGTACATACCAATGTCCAACAGCTAACGCCGCTGGATTTGCATAGTTTGTTATCTGAGGTGTCGATGAGATTCATCGCATCATCGCAGGATCCGGAAGACTGACAAGATAGTAATACATGCAAACAGAAACTGAGGTTGCCCAATGTATTAGGAGAGAAAGATATTGAGAACGACATGCAGATTTCACCGAATGCCATATGGAGGGTGTCCAACGCCCTATGAGCGAGTCACGTTGAGTGAGAATAATCAACTCTGAGAAGATAATGGCTACCATATTCCTCCGACCTGAAAAGCACGTAAGAAATGGTAGCATCAAGAAGTATCTTAATGACGCGCCAAGATTTTGTTTTCTATGCGATCTTTAGGATAATATGTATAATAGAAATAGGTCTTCGATAGACGCCAAATCAGCTCTGACTGTTAACATAGCTGAAACGAGGTGCTCGCACTTGCAGATTTGTGACACCGTAGAGCCTATTATAGAGGTCAAATCAAATACCAGGTCAAAATATGTGTAATCGGCACTCACATGGCTGTGAGGAGCACCCCAATGAACGATGCACCTGTCGTCGATAATCCATATCTAAGTTGCACCCTGAATACCAAGAGGGCTCATGATCACCGAAAGTGTCGTCAATCACGACTCTTTGCACAAGGTCCGCCATCACTTGCTTGCTTGTGGAAGGATATGAAAGGCGGGGCGAGGGGGTGGAAGCGCGAAATCAGTTCGGATGGGGGCTGCATGGGCTTATAAGCGGTACTTCTGAGGCTGTCGAGGCGCCTAGGAGATATTCCGACTATATCAAGTCAATGACATCGGAGACTGAGGCCCAGCCTAAGTGATGCACATGGATCAAACGGATGATGGATCATGGTACATGTAACATAGCGTACATAGTTTTGATGGACGTTGTTGGGGAGTTTTTGCGAAACTAAACGGAGATATCTGGTGCCTACTCTTTCGCTTAGGGTTAAAGTCTCACCACTCATGCCAGCAAGCATACGTACGAGCTGACATTTACCAATAGCAATCAACAACCGTCAAATGTAGCATCAAACGCAAGTCGGATTCATAAGAAAAGAAGCACAAGAAATGACAGTTGGGTACCACCAGAGTCGCATTCTATCCACTTGAAAGGTGAAGCTGGTAGAACTGCCAAGGATTTCGGATAAACGCCAGTGGTTTACGGAAGGTCCGGTGTCTTGTTCATAAATACCAAGAAGGTAGAACGCAACTTCTCGCACTTACGCTGGGAAGGAGTGGAATGCTTGAATGGAGAACATCAGATCCCCAACAAAAGTGCTCCTGTAGCTACACTGCAAATTGACTTTAAGGCTTCGTCACTTCTCAAACTAGTAGGACTCGGAGGCGATCATCATGTCAACATGTAGACGATACATAACATCGATGAACGATCATATCGTGGCTTTATGGCAGTCTCTGAGTCCCCATCTTTCGTCTGATGTGAGTTGTTCGATCCGTCGCATCGCAGGTCATAAACTCCACAGCCGCCCACAGCCCTAAGAAGCGTGATTGTTAGTGACGGAAATCGGAGGGGAATTTTATGAGTACGTAATTGTGCTTGACTGCTCTAGGAAGTACGAGCCTTCAAGCCGGTATGTGAGTAATCGTTTGTACATATGTACCAGGCTCCAGAAGCAGAAATCAGCTCTAGTTCTAGGAAATCGCCAGTTGCTCTAAACTATCATGGGTTCCAGGCGACGGTCCGTCAGATCCACTTCCATATCGGATGCAGTCATACAGGGCAAGTAGCATAGCCTCGAGGAAGAAAGTCCTTCTAAACAAAGAGGACGTATCGTAATGTTCCAGTCAGCCTTCTGATAGAATGGGAAGTAGAACCTCGAAAACGTGAACCGGCGATGTAATGCTAGGCAGAAGGGAAGGGTCAAGGAAACAGATTGAGACGAAGGAAAGGTATTTCGAGAAGTTTCTCGTCTATGTCCAGTCAAGGTAGGATTGGTCAAGCAGCACCAGTGGCACAGGTCGAGATAATGCAAGGAAAAAGTCACAAAGGCCAGAACTAATGCAGTGATCCGAGGTCAGCTGGTAAATAAGTCTAAATTGTGTGCATAATTAACTTGGGGCTTGTGATAACTACAACCAGTAAATTTCCTTACAGTCCCTATGTACATGTATGGGATGGTATATTCCTGAGCCCCTTTGAGTCTTTGACTCCGGGCGAAATTGGACGATCAGGTAAATCGCATCGTCTACTCAGGAGCAACCCCGTGTAGCACGCTTTACTTTTGTGATCTTGATCCTTTCTCAACTCGATGGACGATACGAGTGAGGAGCGGAACACTAAGCAGGCCAAAATGACACTGAATCCTGTTTCATAGTGTCTGGAGTGTCAGGATATTGAAGTCTTGACTTCATTGTCTTCGCGATATATAGGCCAGTTCATATTTACAAGACGAAACTTTCTCAATAGCGGCGGGAAAACTGTTATGTATAACTATACCCTCCTGGAAATTTGTAAGCACCATACACAACCGAAGACACTGAAACATTTCATACCAACGTTTTTGCGAGGCCGTGGACAACGGTTTCCAGGATGAGTTCAACCTGCTGTCGGGTGAACACAGGAACATCTGTAGATTCCCTATATCCTACAACGCAACAACGCTTCCGATCTCTATCCCTGGGCCGACGTCGCCAATGTAAGCCAACCGACTTCCTCAGGGTACTACCCAATGGGTGAAGAAATAGGCGCGAACGACGGCTCTATAGAAAGTCGTTCAGTTGTATGAAAAAATCCCTCGGTCGGATACGGAGAACCCACAGACCTGTAACCTCCTCCTTGTGCAGACTGACACCGGCATTTCGAGGCAAATTTCAGAAGTGAACACCAAGTTACAATGGTAATGGGAGAGAATGCAATTTGTAGGATGGTACTTATAAGTTCTCCCCAGCCGCCTGCACCACCCATTACGGAGGTTCCTCGTGAATATTGGTTACCAGAGGTCCATTATGTTCTTTCATCTAGATGGTCAACGGAATCAGGGTGGCGGTCAGAGCACCTGCTCTGTGATAAGAGCAGTTATTGGTCGGGATAGGTGAAAGGCCGGAGCAAGGTGGCAAAGAAAATTTAGGTGTTGATCGTCACCGAGATTCCACAGCGCTTAAATTGGCTTTTGCACCTGTTGTTAGGTACATAGCCCCGTAAGAATCAAGAACACGAGTCATCGCACGCCATCGATACGAAAATGGTGGACGACACTTAAATGATAAAGCCTCTATGAGATCTCATAGGAGGTTGTGTTCAATTGGTATCGCGATGAGGAGTTCATATATAGGACCTGACTGCGATTGTCCATTGATAATGGGTATCGCGTAAAGAGCTAGGTTCCGTCTTAGGTCATTGGCTTTCCGAAGTCCCGTTCCTGAAATGTAGCTCGGATTATGAAAGACCAGTGGCGGTAGGTATATGGGCGTTTAGCCGGAGATGAGACAAGATCGCACTCGGGCAGGATAATGGCTCCGAAGAGAAACCAAAATGAATAAGTGGCGTTGAAGGCCGTCTCCTGATTGTAATTCTGACTATTAGCCGCTCGGAAGATGCTTCTTAGGGTTAGGGTTAGGTGTTGGCACTCTTTAAACAAAATGAAAATACATTGAAAGGGGGGATTTGGAGATTTCACAAGGTTGGAGGGTGTATAGACGACTATCGTGACGGTAATAACAAACCTGATTCGGAACTTCAGTTTATGGACATTGATTTATCTTGGGGGACCCACCTGACAAACACAAAGACGATCCGGGTATCTTCAGAATACATAAAAGTCCATCCAAGCTAACTATACAATGGAGAAAGGAAAATGGAAGACGAGTCCGTTGGTTAGGCTTTGCTATTTGGGATGTAGGTGCTGGCTCGGGGATCCCATCGCCCATGAAGAGGCTCCAGCAGGGCCTTGTTGGCGAAGCTGAAGAGCGCGCTCACGACAATGAGCATGGTAAGAGCAATCCAGCCTAGCCACGCGAAGGCCTGTAGAGCAGAGAGAACCCGGCAGGCATTATATTGGGAGCACCATGATAAATTCCCCCAGATCGACTATCGAATGATGTCAGCCAGGCACAATCTTTGTTAGTGATGAAAAAACTCACCGACGCGACAGAGGCACCGACGACCCAGAAGAACCAAAGGAAAGAAAGCCCGATAAGCTCTCCGCGGAAAGTGGAAATGTAGCGTCCCTCCATGCGTTTATGTATACAGAAGATGCTGCGGTCACCATCAGGCAATTTGCTGGAGACTTAATAAATACGATACGCACATGTACCCGCACCATGGCATAGTCATCAGCGTGGTTACAAGGAGCTCCACAACAATGGGGTCTGTCAAAGTTTGAGTCAGATAGCTCGCAGAAACACAGAGGTGTACGCACCGTAAAAGTTGTTTCCTCCATTCAAGCTATCGCCCTTGGGTATGTGTGTGGTGTAACTCAGCCTCGCCGCCGACAAACAGAAGAGCAGAAACGAGAAGAAAGCCTGGAGCGACCAGCAATTAGTCCCCAAATATTATTGGTGTCATTCCTTGACAACGCACCAGGGCGGCGTAGAGGCCAATGCGAAGGGGAGGTAAGTCGAAAGCCATCGAGAAAATACAAGGAGTGTGGTGTACGGTAAGGAAGGGACAGGTTATGAAGGATCCTGCAGGTGGGGAATGCGAGAGATCCTCGAGGAGAACATGTGAAGTTCACCTTTTTCTCATCTTGACGAAACGATATCAACACATAGCAACGTTGTTTGCCGAACATCGAGATTTGATGGATACCACCTGCCCTGTTAAACGATGGATGGCTCACAGGTTTTCTTTGAGTTGAGATTTCTCTTCACACCGCCCTTCCACGCGCAGCAAAAAGGTTCATTGTACTCAATATGCACCCAGAGAATGAGATCCCTTTCTTCTGAGTCTAGTTCTGCCCTCAAAATTTGACCGGACCATCGCGGGGCCGGAGATATCACCGGAGCGGTCTCGGAATATTCGGCCCCACAGTCATAATGCCTCTTTCTGCCCGTATGCCTGAACCTGCTGCTCACTATTATGCGACCCTTTGGTTGGGACACATTCATTGCTTACTGTCGAATTCCGGAACCATAATGCTTCGAGCGGAATCGCGTCTAGCATGAGACTGTCTGACCCTTTGCCCGGCTTCAAGTTCATCCGTCACCGTTTCACCGAATTCCTCGTAGGACCATGGCAATCTCGCGTTTCCCGCAGTGTGTGGTGGAATGGTATAGGATCCTTTGGAGGTGGAAACGTCGTCTAGGCCCTTGCACTTAGTGACAACGCGGATGGAATTGGTCAGGCCTAACATCGCTACGAGAGTACGTCGTCGATCAGTGTCTCGCAATGACCAACTCAGACATTCTAGAATTCTTGATGCGTATGAGAGTCCACTCAGTTGGAGATCGATTCAAGTAAATTTGACTTTGCTATGGAACGATGTCACATACACCGGACCTCATAAGCTTCTAGTTTGAGACCGAGATTGAGCAGCAGTAGCCATGCCCTTCCATGGTCCTCTTCGCGCAGGGCTCTACTCTGCATTGGTGAGTGCTTTAATACGATTCCTTTCCGACTACTCACAATTTTCTTCAGCTAATATTTTCAATCATCCTCGTGGGTTTGACTGCCCAGAGAGTTTATCACACGGACTCTATCAGGACGCCTGACCCCTTCGACTCACGTACTAACTACTATGGTAAGTCTATACACCTATGCCTCAGTGAGTTCGGCGCCGATGGTTTCAATTAGAGCCGACGACAGTCGAACTGCTTTCGACGGGCGTTTTGGCCATACTCTTCTCCCTGCCACTGTAAGTACTCCCTTCGAATGGCTCGTTCTATACTCAACTTTGTCACAGCATGGCCTGCCTGTGCTCTCATCGCGGAGGTAGTATGCTGAGTTATCTGCTCGAGCTCGCTGGAATCTTCACCCTATTCGTGATGTTCCTCGTAGGCGCCTCAATCTTCACAGTGCGCCCAATCTTCGAATCATACAGTCTTTCCAAACTTATCCATCTATAGAACCGGTTCCGCGGAGTGAGTCGTTGCACGGGCTTCTTTAGTCAATGTCGCATCGTCTCCGCCATCATGGCTTTCGGCTGGATGTGCTGGATCATCACCCTCATCCTCCTCCTTACTGCAATTGCTGCACTCTTCTACTGGCGCAAACACGGAAACGCAAACCGTGATAGAAGGCATCATCGTGGAGCTGCCGCCGCCGCCGCCGGTGCAGGAGTTGGTACTCTTGCAGCTGATGAGCACGATCGCCACGACGATACTGCCGCCATGGGCACTGGTTTTGGCAATGATAAGCACCATGATCCTGGCGTTGGAACCGCTGTCGCCGCAGGAACGGGAGCTGCCGTTGGAGATTCCTCTGGGTACTTTGGCAACTACCAGGAGGGCACAGGACCTGGAACAGGCGCCTATAAAGACAACTCTGGCTATGGTACTGGTACCGGTGCTGGCGCTGGTGCAATTTACGGAGCGGCCGGAGGCACAGGCGATACCTATGGGACAGGAATTGGTACCGGCACTGGTACGAATTACGGGACGGGCGATACCACGAGCTATGGTCCGGGGACTGGGAACTACAGCACTGGCACGAATTACGCGACTGGCAATAATACCAACTACGGGTCGGGAACCGGGAATTACGGTTCTGGACAGGGCGCCTATGCCACAGATACTGGGAATGCGACAGGATACAGTGGTGGAGACGGTCATTATCCTGGTGTTAATAACACTGGGACTGATGGATACAAGATATCCCCAGAGACGCGAGCGGTACAAGGGGCCGGCCCCATCTTTACTGGACAGCACAATATCTAGGCTGTTCGATTTTCATAATTACACTGCACACATTTTTTCTTATCTTTAAGATACGACTGACTTTATCTTCGTACCACTCGCACCATTTAATCGTTTAATCACTTTCATCTTCCTATATTTTACATAACTGCCGTACATTGAATCAGTTCAGCTGCAAATATATCGAGTAGATTGCGTAAATAATAAATAAATGCACTGGGTACAGATACTATAGCTTTCCTTTTACATTGAACCATTCAACCACTCGTGGCTTCCGCTTCCGTCATCTTGACCCACAGTCCACCCTATACGATAATTCAATCAATCGCGACTTCAATAACCTACAAAACACTCACTTGAGCATACATCGTCAAATGCGACCTGGGATAAACCTTCTCGATGGTCTTACGTCCGACACCTTCGGCCCAGTGTTTAGGTGGTTTAGCCTCAGGTGGGGAAGCCATCTCGTCAAGGGTAACAGCAGTGAACTGTTGCATGAAGCGGATGAGAAGGAAGGAGATTTCATTATATGCGAACTGGTAGGTTTGAGCATTTTGACATCAGAGACAGAGGGAAGAGGTAAGGATGGGAAAAAGGCGGACCTGCTGGCCGAGACAGATGCGTGGTCCAGCATTGAAGGGGAGGAAGATGAACGAGTTTTTCATGAGGTATTTCTTGAGCCTTTCGTCAAGGAACCGATCAGGGTCGAACTCCTCCGCTGTTCACAATGTGCGTTATGTTTGCTTTCTGTCAGAACGTCCAAGGAGGTGGTCACGTACCATCTGGCCCCCAAAGGTCCTTGCGGCGATGCATCACAAAGACCGAGTACGGTGTCCTATAAGGTATTGGGGTACATAGTTAGAACGGTTGTGGAGAAATTGGGAACGCCGGTAACGTACTTTGTTCCAGCGGGAACGTAGATGGGCTTTTTAGTTGGATCGGGCGAAGGCCAGATGGTCGCGTGGATACTCTGGCTGTATAGCGCTCGCCCGTTAGTCGTATCTCTGATAAGCTCAGAGTTCACTGCTCACCGAGTGTTAAATGGACTTATATTGCCGTGCGAATCAGTATGTGGCGAAAGGATAGTAGTTAAAAGAACTCACACGACAGGGAAGAGCCTTAATGTCTCTGTAGAGTAATCAGCATTTAATTGCCGCGTAAGCTTGAGAGATGAACGAACCGTTGATGACAGCTCTGAGGTACTTCATCTCCCTGATATCGTCATAGTTCGGGCGTCTGGTGGGCCCAACCTTGGCGAGGACTTCGTCACGTAGGCGAATATGGACGGCGGGGTACATCGCCAAGAAGTAGATGATGAAGGTGAGGGTCGACGCCGTGGTGTCGCGGCCAGCGATCATGATGTTCAGGCTGTAATGGAGACAGTGAACACCAGCTCAATTTCCTGAAAAGATCTAGCCTACGTTTCGTCTCGCAGAAGGACCAAATCTTAGTTCGAGTGACCACGAGTTAGGTCGCGAGAACAGATATAGGAGTGGATGCGCACTCACCAGATGATTGGCTAACAAGATGGTCGATGAGCGATTCCCCTTCCTCTACATGGGCAGCATCTTTCTTTTCCTCCATTGCCGTATCCGTTGAAGTAGCCTTCTTCTTCTCCATCGCATCCTGAATGATGGGGTCCAAATACGCTCGCACAATCTCCATTGGTTTTTTCGTTTTATCCTCCCAAATCTCCATTAATGGCCAAATCCACCCATACCTCTCCCTGCTCGAGATGGCCTCCTGAGCTTCCAGGAATGCGGCGGCAAACTTGTTCGCACGCGCTGCTTGTGGGGTAATCGACTCGGGAGGGATGTAAGACGCGTTGTGGGGGTAGGGGATGGAGGCGGAAAGGCTATGAAGGTTATGCCCAAAGAGAAATTCAGATGCAGAGTCGAGGGTGAAGCGTGACATCAGATCCTGAAGTAAGGGAACGTTAAATGAGAGGGTTTAGATTGGAACAGAAGGAGAAATTACCTGGAAGTCGATGGCGTACCCGTTGCGCATGCGTTCCTTAATTATGGCAAATACGGTGGTAGTGTGTCGGTCGAAGAGGTCAAAGTCGCTAATGCGGTCCCGCGTGAAGAAGGGGCGGGTCATGGACCGATGAAACCTTATGGCAATGTCAACATGAATAATAGGTCGAAATCATAAGATTCACTTACTTCCACATGTCGCCTGTTAATAAGTCCATAAGCGTTTGTCATGATCAGAAGATCGATACACCCACCGTCAGAGTTGAAAACACCATAACCCAAAACCGAAGCCATGGAACCCTGGAAACGACTCCCTGAAATTTACGTAATTGAGCGTTATCCCAACGCCAGATGCAGAATGGATGATATACCTTTCTCATAGTTCTGGAAATCTGTTGCGAGGATTAACTTGATGTGATCAGGCCAGACTGTCATGAACATATCCGACCACAGGATGCGCATGTTAATGACTGGCTCTGATCCACCGACGTAGTCCATTAGACCATCGGCTGCAACAATAAAAGGCGTCATCAGCGCCTGCACTTGAAGTCGAAACTACACAAACCAGTGTACCCCGTATCCCATAGCCTACGCATCGTAGCCAAGACATCGACATTACCAATATATTTCCCTTCAATCGTGTTTGGAAGGCGTGCCCCAGACCTCGCTGCCCGTAGTTTGTCATCGAAGCGCTTGTACACGATGTACAGGAACGAAAGTGTTGGAACGAACAGCACAGATCCAGAGACGACGGTCCAGGTTGGAATAGTACAATTGAGCAAGCTTCGGTTGCTTAAGGACTGGAGCGAAATACCAAAAAGAGCTGAGGGCAGACCAAGCTTCAGGACATGATGCACGATGAAAGCGACACCCGGAGTGACGGATATTGCCATAAGTTCAGTGGTAGAGAAAAGTATATGGGACCGGAACGGTAGGTTATTTCTCAAACTAAGAAAAGGCCTGTTTCAGCGCCAGCTAATCTGTCGGCTTCTGGAAGAAGATGGGGTATTTCAATGATGACCATAGTATGATGATGAGAAAAACACAAGGTCATGGGTCACAAACAGAATGTGAAAACATCGGCAATCAAACACGTTCAATACCCGGCACTTGCATCGAAAACACCTTCAAGGAGCAGGATGATACGACCGCTTAGGAAAGATTATTTACCACCACACCATGTTCAGTGGCGCAAACACCTGGCTCTGGATTGTACCAGCTACTCAGGAAGCGATATCAGATGCATTGAATTAGGAACTCAGATGTAGGTGCCGAGTGGAGCTTATGTGAATGTTCACCTGACTTGCATTTGTCCTCTTTTGCACTTGCACGCCAACGCTTTCCCTTATTAGGAACGCAACTACATACTCCCCTTTCTATTGTGAAAATCACACACCAAGCTCAAACAGGCCGCCCCTGCGTACAAGCATAGTCAGTAACCAGTAACCATCACACCTGCTTCCTTGCCAACACCATGGCCAGTGAAAAGTCGGTATTGGCCATCGACGCTGTTCAAATGTCTGGATATTAACATATAACAAATTCGTGACTTCAGATAGCCCTTTAGGCATCATCGTACAGCGCAGACCGTTCCCAGTTTATCTTATCTTACGATTGTCAATAACTATCAAAGTTCGTCTCATCCCCTATCCCCTTGTAGACGTCACGTAGTAAATTGTCCTTCCATTAAATGGCTTCATACAGTGCAGGGGATGTCTTCACAGTATATGCACGTTTTCTTGTTGATGCAGAGTCGAAAGCTCTCCTTCCTTTCCACTCAAGGTCACTGCCAAGTTACTGTTGTCCGACCCTCCTGCTATTCTCAGTGTTGTCCTGCATGGTGTAGGTCAATGGGTACAATATAGATATCTACTCCAGTTGACCTCGCATACACTCTTTCTTCAACCATGTCCTGTATCAACTCCAAACCATACTCTCTTCAGTCTTATTTCCGCCACCCTTGTCGGGAGAATCAATCGGAAATGAGCTCGATATCAGGGATATCGAACA
Source organism: Tephrocybe sp. NHM501043 (assembly GCA_018855915.1). NCBI lineage: Eukaryota > Fungi > Basidiomycota > Agaricomycetes > Agaricales > Lyophyllaceae > Tephrocybe > Tephrocybe sp. NHM501043. The sequence goes on from JABCKO010007970.1 coordinate 29,440, forward strand.
ACCTTCGATCATCTTTATTACCACCGTTTCGCTTCTTTTCTCGGCCATAATCCAAGCTCGGCATCTCAGTTGGATGAATAACACGATTTTTCATTCTTCTCCTGGTCTACCAATAACGACGTATCACAACTCTGAAAAAAATGAAGACTTATGCTGAAGAACCCATGTATAGCAGGAATAGGGGAAAGTGGAGAAGCGTGATTCATGTGATCTAGGAAGAGGTCAAGGAAGTTTCAAAGAAAGCGATGTTTTTGGATAAGATTGGTGTACCTTTCACTAGTGGCGGCTCTTGGAATCAGGTTTGGGAGGGAGCCTGCCACGTTCGGAGGTGCAACACCCTGTGAACAGTCCTCACCTATTATAGTCGTTGAGAAGAGTGTTTCTGAGGGTTACGAATTTGGACGATCCTGGTCTACAGCACTCTTCTCGCCATGGCCTAAATATGATCATTCCCACATCCTTTCGTCATTTTCCCAATGGCCCTTATTCTCTATAATTCTGGATTTATCACTATATTATGACAAGGTACGCCTTTGTTGTCATTTTTTCATTTTTGACACAGAGCTAGTGATGAAGCTTGAAGACCGACAGTAATAAGCGACTTGTGGAACTAGGAGAAATTCCTGGACATTCGGCCGAATTCTGGCATTCCTCCTCCTGATTATCCCAGCTCGTGGTTTTATTGGCGTCCTTATGGAACGGAGAGACGGAAGGCTCAAAGGAAAATTAACAAGGCACTACGGCTCTTAAAGGCAATTTTGCAAGGAAACTGATGATTCTATGAAAGTTAGGCACCGTGGTTATGACATTTTGTTCCTCGTGTACGCATTCTTAAACACAGCTACGCGCCAATAAGAACAGCTTCCAATGGACATTTGGCTGTGGTCACAAATTGGAACGCTTGCGGATTGTGGTTGAGGGGCCGATATCGAAATTTGGGAGCCTGCAGACATTTCGATGTCTCATCTGCGTGTGAACCCTTCAAAGCATCAAAGTTTGTGAACCGAGGCGATTGCAAGGACAGTTTATTGACAAGCTACAGACCATCTAACTTGAAAGCTTGAAGGTCGGAACCGGCTATCCTTGATGATCAGATTATGTAATCACTTCTTGAGGTTAGGAATTCCTTTCACATTTTGCGACTTTTCACTTTGCCACTACCTGTGCATATTCGTTGCCGCTACTAAGCCATAATTTCCAAAGTTTACCCATTCGATAGTGTATCAATGAACCAAATGCGAATTCCACCCATCACAGCTGTTCTAGGCCAAGCCTGCTATGGGTGTTTCAAAGGAGAAAAAGAGGGTGTAACCCTTCGTAAATGTACCAAATGCCGAAGTGTCCAATATTGTAGCCTCGGTAAGGATATATCACATGCATCTCCGACCATAGTGCTGAATCTGTTCCTTGCTCAGAGTGTCAAAATGTTCGTTCACAGAACGATCGCGCTTTCAATTCCTCATGCGATCGCACAGGCAAACTGGAAAACCCATAAATCCATCTGCAAAGCATTGCATCGCTTGGAGATTGATGAGGAGTTTAGAAATATGGTTGAAAATTGTCAAAAAACGCCATATGAGGACCTCTCGAAGCTCGACGCTGACATCCACTCTAATCTTCTCGGTCAACTCCACTGTCTTCGTGGCTCACTAAAGCGTGATTTTGATATTGAAGAGCGCAACCTCATCGGCTGGGAACCCCGATGTATGGGATGGTAAGAACATCACTTTTGATTGATGTTGTTCGTTCTCATTCGCCGACCAGCGGGCGCACCGAACGGATTCTTCGTGTAGAAGCTGCAAGTTTAAAGGGCTCTACCTCAGCACCAGTCACACTGAAGGCTTGCAACGCGTGCAGGATGGCCTTTTACTGCTCACAGAGTCACTGGGACGCTGTACAGCACCAGCACACAGAGGAAGCCTGTGAGGATGGCCACGATGACCTCCCTCAGTGCCATATGAACCAGGAAATTCTACAAGATGTAGCGTTCGCAAGCATAATGGCGAAGGCAAGCCCGAATGAATTTTCCTGGGCGCCCGAGCGCCTCAAGCCTTCCTGGGAGTCACTGAAAGGTACAAATTGGTACACGGAGTACGCAACGGGGATTGCAGAGGTCTTTGGTATATCTGGCGAGGCGTCCAGTACATTTGTTCGGGCTGCTTCACTAGGCTTGTCGATGCCCATGACAATTCTTTGGGCGCTAGAGCATATCAGCCCAGACAATGGGTGGACTTGCAAGGAGGAACTCACGATACACGTAAGCAAGCATAGCTTTTAGTATCGAGTCACGCTCACCTCTCAATAGGTTCTTGGCGCCTTCGATGTTGAAATAAACCACGCAAATATCTTTGAGGAGATTCTTCATCGCCTTCCTGAAGTCAAAACTCTCAAGGCACTGATTGGATATTCGACTTCGTCGCGTTATCATTAACTCGTCTATACTAGATTATTCTTTGCGGCCCAGAGCTATCAAAACTTGCTTCTGCAAGTGAGCTAAAGAAAGAGTTTGACATGGAAACTTGCCCGTAAAATTGCTTTGAATGTCTGGTGCAAACCTCGCTGACCAAGTGTCATTCCAGACTCTGTGCCGCCAGGAAGCGCAAGCGTATTCAGCAACTATTTGCGCAGTACGCCCGCTATTCATCATGATTGTCATTTCCCTCTGAACCTGGCATAGGACGTACCACGAATATGCCAAATCGATGGGAAGCAGCTTCGAAAGGCCTGACCTGGCGGTGGCCTTCAACTCGGGCTCGTCTCAGGAAGCCACAGCCTCTTGGAAGGAGACAATATCCTTTGTCGTCCAGACTAAAATACCTAGCGTGTTTACTGTGAGCAATGGCTTATATTAGCTGCTCCACCTTGTTCCTATGGGCTTATCACTTCATGTAGGCTTACAATCGTGAAGAAGCTGAAGCCGAGGCGATGCTCCTCCAATCGGCTGGTGCGAAGCTCGTCCCAGGACTCGGCCCTACGAAAAATGTCTGGGGAAGCATTTCATCTAAGAAGGAACCCAACAGGGTGACTGGATTCTATTCTGTCAATGGGTGGTTAGCAGGGGCGTTCAAATAACTCTTCATCACGCCTTTCTTACCATCACATGTACGTTCAAGTTTAATCGACCTGAGAATTAGGGCATGACCTTGCCTTTTGAGAGTCAGTGCTGATCTCATTTGGAGTCGAGAAGTCGCACTTCAAAGAGTCACTCTTTTAAGGAGTTTCTATAAATGGTTTACCAACCTCACGAGATGTTCCTCTTTCTCACGAGAGAACCTAAGTCTCCCCACATTCATATGGGTGCTATCAACGACGTCGAGGCCATCTTCAACCTTCCGCCACCTCAACATGTCTCTGCCCTTCCGGTCCCAAATTCTACTCGCTCTTTCTGGAACACACCAGAGTCAAATCCCCTGGCGAGAGAAGGCAGCGAAGGTCAACTAATCTCCGATGCAGACGTTTGTATCATAGGATCAGGCATCACAGGAGTCTCGGCTGCGTATCACCTTGCCAAAAACCTTGAAGGCACCCAGTTAAATGTTGAAATCTTGGAGGCGAGAGATTTTTGTGAGTATGATTCTTTTTCGTCTCTTCTGCTCTGCTGATCTCCTATTATTTCTACTAGGCTCTGGCGCAACAGGTCAGTCGCGATCTTGCATTTTGGATCAGCTGGCGGTTTATCGTGATCACTAACTTCAAGGGCGCAATGGTGGGCATTTGACTGCTGAGATATTCGAGAACTTCTTGATCAGGCAACGGAGGTATGGTTCTGACGAAGCCAGGAAAGTGCACCAGCTGGAAATTCACACTGCGCGTGAGCTTGCTAAGCTCATCAAAACTGAAGGATGGGAAGCTGTTGACTTCGTCTCCAGCCATCGAGTGGGCCTTATTACGACCGACAGGGAGCTAGAAATCGCAAAAAATAACTACAATGCTGCTAAGGAATCAAGCGTCGATTCAATCGAGGAAGTGGAATGGCTGAGCGAAACAGAAATGTTTAAGGTATTGTACTAGTACTTACTTCTCCTCTGAGATGATTTGAGATTGTCGCACTTCCAGGCTTATGGCACCCCTCACCAGGGGTACCGACATTCAGGGAACAACCTGTGGCCACTCAAGTTGGTGACTCAGCTCTACAAACTCGCGAAACAGCTCAACCCAAACCTCAACGTGTACACCAACACACCTGTGACTGCGATAGTGCGGAAGAGCACAGCTACGTCCCGACAATGGTCCTTATCTACCCCTCGAGGAGACGTTCAGTGCTCCTATATAATCCACGCAACGAATGGGTATACGAGCCACCTCCTTCCACATATGCATGGACCAAGTGGCATTGTGCCGACGCGTGGACAAGTAATTGCTCTCCGCGCATCAGCACCCTCATCTGAAATCCCAAATGACTGCTGGGTTGGAACTCTGGGATGGAACTACTGGTTCCCGAGGCCTGTGGCCTCATCGGACCAGGAGCCTCTCGTCATTCTCGGTGGTGGGCGGGACGAAAGTGGTCCACTTCCGGAAGAATCATACACCATCGATGACTCTGTTGTAAATGTCAATGTTGGGAAGAAGCTCAGGAACTACCTACCGTCGCTGTTTCCCGGGAAATACGAGGAAGGTCGTGAGCCAGAAATAGAATGGGTATGTATTGCCATTCCTCCCTCCCATGCCGGTTCGCTCCATACTTATCATTTATCATTTTGTTGATAGACTGGAATCATGGGGTATACCAAAGATGGAGATCCATTTGTACGGCTGAATCATTTCTCGAGATTCTGTTGCCTTGACTTGCGTTTGAAGGTCGGACCAGTTGTCAATGGTTCTCAAGCCACGGATAATTTCGTGGGGCAATATATAGCAGCTGGATACACAGGTCAAGGGATGCCGCGAGCCTACGCTTGGTGAGCTTTTGGGCAGTGCCTTCCTATAAAGCCTCGCACGCTTACAGATAATGGACCATAGTGCGGAAGTTGTCGCAGGCATGATAATGTCTGAAATTTCTGGCAGAAAGTGGGTTGCGCCAGAGTGGTTTCCTCGGCACTTTTTGACAACGGAGCATTCGAATATTTAGTTCCATCGCATGCTTCATGTGGAAACTTAAGTACTTATCCTTTTCCTATGTATGTCCTTTGGTCTTTTCAAAATGGACTATCATTGAAATTTGTATATCTGGACGGTATGTTGTGCGTCTGACAGAATACATCAACCCATGACGCTTTATTTCTATGCCAATATACTCTTTGCTATATAAATATTAATAACTCTTGAACAACGAGCCCTAATCCCATTAATTGCCCGGCGCCTCATCTTAGCAGCTACTGGATCTTTTATCGATATTAGCCTGCTAGCTTATCGTAGCCTAATTGAACAAGATATTCATACCATAAAAACAGTGTCCCGTCGATAACCATATGTATTCAGATCATATTGGTTCTATCATGTATATCCATATGCCAAGTTCCAACATCCACGTTCTACTCACGGCCGAGTATGTGTAAAACATGCCAAAACATGCCCCCTTCATGTCCTTCAGTACTACCTATAGTACTGGCATCGCCGACCACCTTCTACTAGCCTCCATGGATTCACACCTCTGCCTTTACACGCCCAAGTTCACATAACCTCGGAAGTAGCTCCTTGTAGTTATTGAACCACGAGGGAAATCGCGGGAACCCCTCCAGATACAACATCCGGCTCTTGGACATGTCGCCGCACATGCTTTCTTCAAATGACGATAAATCAACTCCATCCGTGTTTAGCGCTCCACAGGTAATGTAAACATCAAGTTTGGGCGAAGAGGAGCTACCTATAACGCTAGTGACCCACAGAAGATCCCTCGGCAAACTTATAGCTCTGCTGAATTTCAAAGTTAGAAGGTTGTCGAGCCGACAGAGCGACAGCGGCATTGCTGGATCAAACCACATGCATGAGTCAGGAACAGGATTGGAATTATACCTATACGCACCATGCCCAGTCATTGAATTGTTCCAACGATTGTCCCAACAATTCACTGACAAGATAAGGTGTTGAAGATTGGCTCCCATGGCATTAATAAAGGACAACGTTTCAGGATAGAGAGCTCCTTGAATAAGAAGGTCGAGAGTCCGGACGGTGGGGAGTGTGAAAAGTGCCTTCTTCGAAAGGAGGGGTTCCAATCCCTTCAGATAGCCCTTAATTCGAAGAGTGTGAAGGTGGGGGAACGCCACGGAAGTCTGCGGCAAAACACCTTTTGAATCCTCCGCAAGCTCCACATAGGTCACTTCGAGAGATTGGAGATTGGGGAACCAGGACGACACAGACAGAAGGTCTGTCACAGGCATAACTGATGTGCCCACATCGCTCTCAAGCGTGAAGGTAGTGACAGTTGTCAAACGTTGAATAATCCGTTTTGAATGCTCGCTGAGATCGGCCAAGCGGACGAATTTCATTGAAAGCCTCTGGACGTGTCGCATAAACGGCAATACTGCGACGATGCATGTGTTGAGTCTCTCTCCTTGGTCGCAAATGTCGTCGTTTTCAATATAGATGTTATCGCTTCCACGTATTCCGACCTCCCGAATGAACGGGGAGAGGGTTGAAAGAGGCGATTGAAGAAGCTCAAGGAGCCCCAACATGCCTCCTGGTCCATCATGGTCGAAGCCCGGTATTAAAAGGCAAAAACCCAAGAACAGCAAATGCCGCGCACGCTTGAACCACTTGGATGAGACTAGGGAACATATGCCGAGAGCTCGGCGCCTGAGAGAGTTGTATTCCTTATCATTTGGGAATAGCTCATAGTGAATGACGTCAATAATGGCCTCTTGGAGCTCGTGCGGGATTGAGGCTTGAAAAGGGCCAGAACTACGCAAATGTAAAAAGGTTGACCAAGAACCTTCTACAAAATGGGCTCACTTTATTTGAGTGGACATTTGGTGGGAGATGTTGTTGGACAATAATTATTTGTCACCATCCTTGTGAATAATTTATTATTTACGGGATGGTAGGTAGTGCAAAGGCCGGGCCGGAATCAAATTGGTTATCTTATCACTATCTAGACAATTTCCTTGAACGCAGGACCTTGGATCCCGACAGAGGATCCACTATCGTAAGACGTAGAAGCTACGGCCTAAAGGACACGCCATGCGGAGAAAGCTCACCCAGCGCACATCATAAGGGGTTGCCTAGATATTAACCGGAAAGGGACTTGCTACGAGAAGCTGACGGTAAAAGAGGCGATGGCAAGTTTCCTAGAGAAGTGTCGCGTCGCGTATCTCTTTCTCATTTCTGACGTCCTGCTCTGCTGACCAGCCTCTCCCACCCAATCACCCCCTCTCTTTGACGGCCAACTGCACTCGCTCCCACCATCCTCACAACATCAGAACGCTCGTTCATTTGCCACTGCTCAAAGCAGTTCGCATGCCTCGACAACCTCCGACAACGCGCGCAGACTGTGAACGCTGATAAGCAGGACGAGAACGAGCGTATGATGCGCGATCTCATATCCTTGCACGCCAGCATGACTGCGGCGAACAAGATTGGTGATGGCCATGGTGGCCAACTGACGGCTGTCAACGCTATAGCTAACCCTCGACCAAACGTTCCTCAGCACATTTTCACCAAAGGAGTCAGAAAGGACAGATGCGAGAAGCCCACGAGCCCGATGGATATGGTCAAGCAGCAAGATATCCCGCCTATCTCGTACAACACTTCCAAGCTCTGCCACTTAGGGTTAGTTCCCACCCGCACAAGACCTCGATACTTCATCGACATTTGTCGCTCAGCCCCTTAGCTTATCCGGCACAGGCGCTTCCCGTCTCTCTACATCCCAATTCCTGCCTTCCCTCAGCGCGTCGTCGTCTCTGCCGCACAGCAGCGGCCCATGCCAATCCACCACCAATAATTACACCAGGTCTTGACAGCTCATCTCCGCCTCAGACCATCGACTGCAAGCAACCTGTCCCGGCTCGTCTAGCGAGACTGTCACCTCCTTCTACCCAAACCCGACATTCTTGTTGACAACGACTATCACCAGTAACAAAAAGGGAATGTACTCCATACCGTCGTTGCAATACGCTCGGCATACGGTAACGGTAACTAGTACACCAGGCGAGTCGAGTCCGTTTTATTTCACTCCTAGTTATATATACCCCAGACAAGGGGATATTGCACTTACAGTCAACGGAAAGAATGTTATGGTACCGCAAGTTCTGCCCTTTGTCTTTTCCTTTCATGTATCGGTTCCTCTGCATTGATTCAGGCTTGTGAGGAAGCGGGTGCTACGATTCTTAGGTACGTTTTTTTCGCCACCGGTTAGACTGGGTGTTAACCTTTGCTCGTTAGCCCATCACCTCCCGGTCTGTCCCCCTCCCTTCTCCCTCTAAACTCTATGATTTATCTTACCGCTCTTCGTTTGGTGCCATGCGTGCGATACCTGGTTCGAAAGTCTTCACCGACACTGCCGTCGTCAATGAAGCTTGGTCAGCACAGTGACTTTCTAAATACATTCTCTGCTACGTTCCTTTAACTAGCCAATAACACTACAACTTTTCTACATAAGTCTGTCAATCTCTGCGACCTGTTGTTCGTTTCCCCCGACGTAAGCGCACTATCATGCGCGTACATCCCACAAATGTGTATACAACAATAAGTAAGAGATAATAGACCACCCCGCTAAGAATTGTTTGGTCCTCTTGAGATAAAAGTGGTGCTACAGCACCTACGGCAATTGAAATGCCCATCCCAAAGAAACTTATCACAAGAGATGAGCCCATATGTCCTCAATGGACCCAGTTGATGGATATCACTTACAATAAAAGGACGGCAGCAATTATCGCCAAACCTACACTAATTAATATGGGTGGGTTGAAGTTGTATGGGAAAGTCCAATTGGATGCATCCCAATCATCGTGATAAGAGAAGGAGACAAAAAGGTGATTGACTGAGACTTTGCTTGCCCATTCAAACACAAGTAAAGCCACCATACAAACGACAATGAGAAGGCCGTAGATGATGAAGAAAATCAACGTTTGCAAGGTAATAGCAGCAGCGATATTGCGGTTCTCTGTGTTCAAGTAAGGAATATCTAGTATTATTCAACTGTGAGCGAATACCGATCGTTACAGGCTAACCACACGGCTTACGGGGCTCGATAGTAACTGTGATTGCGCGTTAGGTTTGTCCTCTCGAGGATACACATTTATAGACTCACCGGTACATATAAGTGAGGCAATGAGCGAAAGGCCCCCACAAGCGATGACAAAAATAGGGATGCTGAGGATATGCAATACATCCTTTTGAAAGAACCAGGGAAGCAAAGTGGGCTGTTCGGTTTCAATGAGATTGCAACAGTACGAACTGGAGTACAAAATCACGAAAATCAGAGAAATTAGCAGTGGGTGTATACGACTCAAGGTCTCGACTTCAAACACTCACATTACGGCCCAAATTAAGCCAAGCGCCATGTCCCAAGCATTGGCGGCGGGATTACCACGGAAAGCAAGTACAGTTTTTGTCGTACCAAAGCCTATCAGAACACACATATTAATGAGCCTCCATAATGTTACCTTTGCTCTTGAATTCCGAGGTATGGGCGACATGTCTTGAGGGGTAGTAGGTACAGCTGCACCAGACGCAGACGTCGAGGTCTGCCTATAGATAAATCAGAACGGAGTAATTCGTAGCGATGCTTAACATGACTCCTTGCCCTAGATCTTCAAGTTGAATGTTCTCCTCGAGCATCAACGTCCTCTGTCGTGGGCCTGTCCGCCGTGAAACTGATGTGCTCATCGTACCCAACAAGTGAATAACTTTGGGGGCAGTTGAGAATATGGTGCGCGCAACAATGGGGACGGGGATTGGGACACGGTAAAAGTCTAATATATACCAGAATGTTAGGCTCAGACGAGAACTTCCTGACAGTTTTAATATCACAGGTTGCATGGAAACCTGTTTAGGTAGGACCAGCGCAATTACCG
>JABCKO010007971.1:0-41774 GCA_018855915.1 Tephrocybe sp. NHM501043
TTGGGGCGAGCAGAAAAAAAAAAAAAGAGAGCAGAAAAGAGAAAAGAGAAGACGGTCAGAGAGGCCATGGCGCGGTGGGGGGGGGGGAGGGGGTGGGGGGGGGGGGGGGGGGGGGGGGGGGGGTACTAATCAAAAGAGATGCACGGCGGGAGGAGCAAGCCGCTGTACTGACAAGGGGAGTGACCGCCACCACCGCTTCAGCTGGCTTGGTGGGGAAGGGAAGAGCAGGCCAGCATGGGTACCTCGAAGGACCCTGATCCAGAACTGACGCTCAGTCTGGCAACAGTTTCCGCGTTAGGTTTGATATGTCGGAAGACGAATTTTTAACACGCAAGGATCACAACTCCACGCCGGTGCTTCTTCACTCTTACCTGTCTTGCTTCTCGGCTTAAGCTTTTTGATAGTGTTGCAAGACAAGATCTTTCCGGAGACGCGGAGAACATGCATATACTTATAGTACAGTTGTATCCACATCCCTCACGGGCCAGAAACTGCGTTGTAATTCGTATAGCAATGGCGGTTCTAAATCTATGATGAAGACATGACGCACCCAGACAACTCCCATCACAAAAACCTATCATATCGGGTAAAAAAAGTATTAGAGTCCCGCGCTGACAACGCATTCCAATTCATTTGATAGTAGACCATGAGGTACAATGGCTCCAGGGCAGTTCTCGCGAAGTGATGCCTGCCAGCATCACCTGTGTCGGTCGACCCAGTCGCCATCTCCCCGAATTGATCAGGCCAAATTGGCCCCAGGGGCGATCTTGGAGTGGTCATATCTTATGACGAAGTTCAAGGCGATGTGTATTCTAGTGACCCGCTTACTGGGTCCCAATGAAGCTTCCTCCATCTATCTCGATTTCACGCTCGTGCCAAAGAAGACATGCTGTAGAATCGACAAGATAAACCCAATTGACAACAGCCGGCTTTCCTTTGGAACCCCATCTCTGACACCAACTGAACAGGGGACGATCACGTGTGATGGTGGGCTGAGCTTGGTCCGGCGACTACGCGTTTTGGGATGCTACGCTGACGAGGCGCCTTCAAAAGGCAGAGATCGACAAACCTAGAGAACAACTAGCCAAGGTAACATTTGAGGTTGGAATTGCATCGCGTTCGAATCTACGTGACGCCAGACAGCCCTCTTGATTTAAACTTATTGGCGACGGGACAACAGTTGTCGATCCACGCAAACCGACTAATGTCGATAATCAGAAGCATCTGATATGTACTTATGTACCCATGAGATATTGCTGGAAGTGAAGAAGGGACCGTAGTAGCCGATGTCGAGCTTCTTGATCAATGCAAGGATAGCCACGTTGCTGATAGACAATGCGAGTCCAAGACAAAGGCCCGAACCTCCGACAAAGTTCAATCGTCAGTAGTGTACCCTTCTGCAAGATAATCACAAAATTCGAGGGAGAACCGAAGACAGAAATCATCTCAGCATATACCTATGTATATTTAAAATAACGTCAGTAAAAAGAGCCTGAAGACTCGAACAAGGAAGAGGGCATATGACTGACAGATGAGGCATTCGGATCACTTCGGGAGATTGGCATATGGTGCAAGGCGTGAGGGTGAACTTAGGAAAACAGGAACTGATGGTAGGTCAGGCGGCGATCGCAATAGCATAGAGTCATCCCCTCAACCAACTTCTTTGTTATTCTAGACAGCAAAACTGGTAATATTTGATCATGACCGTCTGTGAGAGTCTTCAAAGTTCGGCATTCGTGGGTCTTTCTCCGTGAGTGCACTTACTTAAGATCTGGTGATTGAGTAGCTACATGGGTCGAGTTGATAAGGCAGAATAGACTGGTTGAGTGTTCAACGTTCCAGGAGGTTATATAGGTGTACTTGTTTGGCGTTAATTACTTCAAAGGCATATGCTCATGTGACACTTGCCGCTGACTCAGTTGAGGTGCGGAGCCTGAAACACGTTTTCACTCTCAACCACGTCGTGTCTACCAATGAGCACTCGCGCAAGAACGAGGGCTGCCACTGCGGCATCCACTTCCAAGACGGTGCCAATGTCACCGGAAAAATCACAGCCCAAGCTGAAGAGCCACACACGCAAAGTTGTAACAACGCCTGCAAGTTCACATCAACTTGAAGAGAAGGAAAACTTCAAGACCAAAGGCGTGAAGATGCCGACGAAGACGCCCTCCAAGGTGGCTACATCGGGAGTACAGCGAAAGACGACTCGTTCCACAAGTACCGTGCACTGCCTCTGCAGGAAAGGCGATGATGGAACACCGATGGTGCAATGTGGAGAGTGTAGGACTTGGTGAATCCCAAACATTCTATGTCTTTACTAGGTTGCTTATTGACCACCAACACAGGTATCACTTCTCTTGTGTCGACTTGAAGGAAGAGGATGCAGAGGATATCAGTGAGTGCCGTCATTTTTCTTCTGTTCATCCTTTTTCTAACAGCTTATCTTATCACGTCAGATATCTATATTTGCTCTTCATGCTCTTCAACAACTGGTCGCCGAACTACTAGTGAGTACGCTCGGTTCTTATTACGTACCGCATTAGCTATTGTGTCCTCCACGAATGCTGTAGTCGTGGGGAATACACCTCTATGTAACCTTCATTTTTCCTGTCGTCGTCGTTGGTGATATGTGTCAGTAGTGACTCTTGTTCCTGTGTCTGTCCGGAAGACCCATAGAGTAAACTGCCTGTTCGCTTCATGGTTCATCGGTACCTTTGAACGTCTCTTACTGAGCAACTCTTGAGAAGGCTGTTTGCTCATAAAGAGTCACCGGCCATTGATTACCTGCGACGACGTATATACAGTTTGATTATTTGACTTTGGATAGTCATTTTTTCCTCCCGTCTCCTTCGTTATGACACGCCCACGTCTTCACAATCTGACATTTTCGTGCTCTAGTGACTTGGGAAGGGGATGACGCTCTCGAAACGCTTGCCGATGCGGAGTCTGCATTTCCTGCAAAGACGCCCGCCAAAAAAATTAGACGGGACAGCCCTGTTGAATCGCCTGCTTCCGAATCTGAGGGTGGTGCAAGCAGTGAGGACGAATATGTTGCAGAGGAGGTGACAACAGCCAAGGGCAAGGGTGTTGGCAAGGTTGGTGCTTATCGATATTTCAAAGTATTCCAATGCTAATGCTTCGTACGGCGCCAGATACGGCGCCTATCGTATTCATCGGAATCTGACTCTGGTGTATCCGATGACGCCAAACCACGCCGCCACCGAACCAAGAAAGCGACTGCTTCCCCTCCACCAAATATTTTGAAGCGTAAACATACACGTGCGACCCAAACGCCCCCTCCCAAGAGGAAGAAATCCGATGCTGTTGTTCCCACTGACGATCCTGTTCGAAAATACTGTTTGACCAAACTGGAAGAACTTTTTCGAGATGTATTCCTCAGATATCCGCATGTACGGGTGCAGACTCAGACGAAAAGGACAGAATTGGTCCACAAACCTCTAGATGAATTGACAGAGGACGAAAAAAATGCGTTATTGGACGAGTCCAGACGTTTCGCCGATGAGCTCGAAAGATGTGTGTTCGATGTAAGCTCTGAGCAAGACAAATCAGGCCTTCACTCTGCTGGAGCAAGTTACAAGTTCGTGTTTTCTTTTGGTTTCTTTCTTGCCTGGTATGCTGATACTTGCATGCTTTCTTATCAGGGATCGTTTCCGCACTTTACAATTTAATTTAAGCCAAATTGATCGTGTCGTCATTCACCGTCGGATAGTGTCTGGCGAGATAACACCCAAAGAAATTTCCCTCATGACTTCCACCGATTTAGCCAACGAGGAGACAAAACAGTCTATAAAGATCGCAGAGAAGGAGGCTCTTGCGTATTCCATTCTAAAACCAACCACTGCCCCTCGTGCCAAAATTACTCATAAAGGCCTGGAAGACATTGAGGATGTTCATGGTGGAACGACGACTGTCCAAGATGAAGAGCGCCTGCGTAGGGAAGAAGAGGAAAAGAGAGAAGAAGAGCGCCTCGCAAGATTGAAGGCACAATCTCAACCGCGTCAGCGAACTGCCTCCATCTCAGGTTTACCAGAATCACCAGTTGATGTTGCCGCGCCATCACAACAACCGTGGGGTGGGCCTCCTCCAGTCCCTCTTCACGCCCTCTTACCCGATGTTGTGGTACCCTCATCTCCGCTGGTGTTCTCAAATGAGGCCAGCCCTTCAACTCCCATCTTCTCTCAACCATTCCTCGACGTTTCGGAACCTGAACTCAATCTTGCGGACTTCATAAACATAGATGAAGAAGTACCTGCCGCTACCACGGCTCCAATTTCATCGTCCCCACCGTCATCGACAAAGATCTCCGTTGATGAGATTCCTTCTTCGTCGCAAGCACCGTTCGAGCATTCTCCAATCGCGCCGACCGGAATCTCCCCCTTCGCACAGAAACCCGAATCCTCACGTTCTATGTCTTTCGATCTCAACGCCCTTTGGAGTGCACCGAAGCCTGATACTCCAACATCTCCGTCGGTCGAAGAGCCTGTGGCATCTACGTCGTCTCCGCAGGTTACTGCAGAAGACAAGGACTCCATGATGGATATCGAGGGCGGGGGAGCGGATGATTACGATTTCGACATGTTTCTTGATGAGAAAGACACAGCCGCCCATGCACCCGAAGCTCAACAGGCAATCCTCGATGCATTACCCCATGTGTGGACCGGAAAGGTATGCTTTTTTATACGTATTATGAGCAGTTTTATCGATTCCTTTGTAGATCAATATGCCGCTAGATTCTACCATCCCCCAGGAAATATCGGTCAACGCCTGCCAAGTTGGAGGACGACCCTTGGAATCCGAGTCGTTGCTTTGGAAGACCCTTTTCCCCTCTCAACTTCTTCGTATCGACGGCCGTGTACCAGTTGAGAACTCTGGTAAATTCCTTCTTCAAATGAGAATGAATTCAGCGAAAGAACTGCTTGCCGTTGCCTTTTCGCCCTCTCCTGAGGCCGACGATGTTGGATTTCGAATTCTTAGCGACTTTTTGATTGCAAAAGGGTGTGTGCCTTTCATTCCGTTTGTGTTACGTTAACTGACATACCTTCGACTCCAGTCGACACGGTCTTATATTTCCATGGGGACCCAAGCCTAAAGAAAACCACCCAGGACGGGAGCTGTATATCATTCCACTGCTTTCCAGTGATCCTTTGCCAGAATACCTAGAGCTCCTTGACAATCTTCATCTGCCAAAAGTTCGAACAGCAAATCTTCTCATCGGAGTATGGATTCTTAATAAAGGCAAGCTGGCACCGCCTCCAGCACCGCCAGAACCCGCGATTCCATCTCTCTCATCAAGGCAGCAACAGACTCAGCCTTCTTCGAATCCAACTGCACGGACGCCACCAGCGCCTCCCTTGCCAGCTAATATTGCGGCAGAAGTCGCTTCGTTGACTCCGGAACAGATTCAACTCATGATACAGACGCTTACTGCCAACGGTACAATGCCTTTACCGGTCCTTCCATTGCACAATCAGCCACCAGTTCCTCAGCCTCCGCGGCATTCTGATGCGCCACCACAACCACCGCCGCCGCCGCCTTCCATGCTACATCACCAGCAACCACCGCATGTCTATCCTCCGCATCCCCCTCAGCCATGGGTAAACAATACTCGTGGATATGGAGGGATGTATCAGCCCCCTCCACCCCCACCACTCAATCCTCCAACACATCGCCCCGCCCCCCTCTCGTGGGATAGACCGGGAGATACTAATCCCGGTTCGATATATGATCGAGATGATCGTGGGGGACGCAGCTGGCGAGGCCATGGCTCAGGCACCGGGAGCAGAGGGCGGGGTCGCGGAAATGATGTTCCGCCAAAGGCTGTTGATTCCGGCTGGCCTCGGAAGCCCCGTGGGCCAGGACAGTCAAGTCCTGCCCAACGATGGGGTTGAGTTTTGGATGAATAAATCAGTGTTTTTTCCCTCCACATTAGCCTCCTTTTCGTGCTTGACGTTTGTTTGAATCATAACTTTATGCAGAATCACATTTCTTTTCATTTCAGCCTGCCTTTAATTTTTTTTTCATATTTTTTATACGCATGGGTCTTTGAAAGACCGTGTAATATTATAATTAGTAGACACCGAGAACCCTCAAAAAAATTACAGATGTACAACAGAATGACATAACATATCATGTCCTGAATGTTTCAGTCCACGATTTGGACCTTAATAGCGCCTTGAGAAGGATCAGCCGCGACGTGGAATGCTTTGACGGCATCCTCAAGCGCAAACCTGTGAGTAACGAGAGGCTTGAGGTTGACGAGGCCACCGTTGACGAGGCGGATAGCCTTGGGGTACTGGTTGCAGTATCGGTACTGGAAGCTAACATCGATCTCGTTCGCGCTTAGATGCATGAAGGGGAACTAGAGATAACTGAGTCAATCTGTACTGAAAACCAAACAAGAGCCAATGACTCACCAGCTGCTCATTCTTTCCAACGCCGATGATGAACACTTTGCCGCCAAACTTCATCGAGTAAACAGCTGTGTGAACACTGCTCTCAACACCAGTGCACTCGAGGGCAGTAGCAATAGGCACGCCAGCGGCAGATTTGATATTATCTGCCTGCTCCTTGGAAGTCGAGCTGCGCTCTATAAGAACAGTACGGACACCGGGCACAAGGGACTTGGCGAAGTCAAGACGACTCTGGAAGAGATCAGTGATAACGATGGGCTCCGCGCCGGCAGCACGAGCAGACAAGAGGGAGATGAGGCCGATGGGGCCAGCGCCACTTAGGAAGTGCGAGGTAAGTAGAGAACTTGACAAGGATTTTAACTAAGAAGCATACCAAATGAGGACAGGGTCGCCGAGACGGAGGCCAGAGCGCTCAATGCCAGCTAAAGCCACGGCCAAGGGCTCACAAAGTGCACCTTCCTCAAAGGTGACATCATCAGGAAGACGGTGCAGCCACTGGGCTGGGTGCAAATGCCATCGTGTCAGGGTTCCTATAAAAAAGTTAATCTTAGGTTTAGCGAAAATCGGGGAAAATCTGCTGACCGTGGAAGGGAGGAGTGGAGAAGAAAACGACTTCGGGACAGGCATTGTACCTTCCTGTGCGGCAAGCATCACAAGCGGGCTGAGAGCAAGGAACGCCAGCCTCGATAGCGACACGATCGCCTATGAGAGATAAGTTAATATCGGGCCAAAGCGCTGAAATGTAGAATCGATCTTACCAACTGTCCACTGGGTGACACCCTCACCGACCTCGACGACCTCACCAGCAGACTCATGACCGGAACCACACTGTGATCGAGGTCGGTATTGATGAGCAGGAGTTTTGGAGGGATCTTACTTCATCAGAGACGACCATGGAATCACCGATACGTCCGTGCTGCCAGAAGTGAACATCGGATCTGGTTGTCGTCAGCGATCTGGGGAAGATGTAAATACCGGATGACATTACTCACCCACAGATACCAGTGGCGCGCACATGGACAAGGACCTGTCCGGGCCCGGGGACTGGACGAGGTTTTTCAACGAGATGGATTTCATGGGCAGGATTGTAGAAAGCAGCAATGTTGGCCTCCTTCGACGGCTTCTCACCCTCCGCAAGGACACGGAACTGAGGGTGCTGGAGGACCTTACGCGGGTCGTAGATGGCAGCATTGCCGCTCTCGAGGCTGATGTCGGACATTATGGTGTTAGGAGTGATGGAGATGGGACCAAGAATGAAGAAGGATGGGGATTTTTTTTGAATTTGTAGCTTTCATGACCATATGACCAAAGCTTCAAGAACTCAAGTTGTACGGTCGTCCGGAATGCGTTTCAACAAATAAGCGCGGTCCTATTCCGGCCCGTTACAAGCATATGGCTTTATTGATTACATCACATAAGCAATGATGTGTTCCTTGGGACATGCGCGCCTGCTGCCGGCTCGAATCGGAGCGTGTCCCGTGTCAGGAAAGCTCCGTCGACAAGAACTGAATTAAAGGTCTAAGTGCAGTAAAATCGCTTAGGTGCGTATCTAGTAAAACGGGGGTTGCCTACTCTGCGCAACTGTATTCAACAGCAGTAATGAAATATTATTTTCTCTACTTCCTGAGGTTTTGGGGAAAGGCCTCAAGTTCGGCCCCGTCTGCCTGAGGCGCGATGGGCGGGGGACACTCGAGGTGCGTCGAGTAAGAGAAAAAAAAGGGCCTGGTGGGTGGGTGAAAAACCGAGAGATTGAGGGGGCGATTTCTACTCTGAGTGCACAGGTCGATGGGTGGGGGCGGGAGAAAAAGGGAGCTTCCCGCCCCCGACGCTGACTCAGCACTCAGATCCTCTTTTCGGATCACCTTCGTGCCTCTGGAGTTCCAAAACCGTTACTTCCTCAGTGTAAGCATAACCGCTTACATATTATGCACTGACGGATCGGATATCGGATATCTCTTTTGTTCCCTACCACTATCTACACGTAGATCGTCAGCCAGAATAGAGGCGCCATTCTTGTTCTGTCCTGTCGTGATCGTCTCAGCCCGCTCAGTTCGGTGAGTGGGCTTACACCCAGCCCATCGTACCGCGGAGATGCGGAGAAGAACGTTTGTTCCCCAGAATTTAGAACCTGGCCGAATAAAATTTCTCTGTAGCTTTTGCGCTATAAACCCACCAACACGTCATTCCCAGAGGACGTATGTAAAATGGAAAATGCGCCACCAGAATTCATTCATTACCCTTCGCTATGTACCTTAGAGGTAACATCAAGGCATAATTCTGTATGTAAATCTTGCGATGTCAATCGTATTCCAGGGTGATCAATAGTTGTTCGACGAGTGGTTAAAAAGTTCCCCAACTGTCGCCAACGCGTAGGCAGTCTCAGGCAAAATCTTCAACCACTCCATCCACGCGATCTATCGGATCATTCTTATCGGTATGTACAAGCTGCATTTACATACGTTATAGTTCTTCCCGAAGAACTCTACAGAAGCCGAATGACGCAGCTCACCCAGAAGTCTGTGCGCCACCAGTGAACCGTTTGAAGGTAAATCTAATAGCAATAAATGAGAGCTCATCAGCCGGCGGTACTCCAGGGTACATGGAAATCAACGTACCCGAGGAAAGCCAGATCTTTCTCTGCTCCGACGCCCTCCACCCGTTCTAGCTGGTCCGGCATGTTCCCAAGATCGTCCGTAGGAAAATACGACGTGTCAGTGATGGACTGTAAGCGTGGAACAAATGGCGGTTCGATATGACGAAGCGAATTCCAGTCTGCACCATAAAAGAAGCTGTGCGTTTTGATCTGGTTTACTGTGAGCCGTGAATCTGCCCATGTCATCATGCTGCCAGCTCTCGATGAGGTTCAGACATAAGGTGTGAGTAAAGATTTCCCTACCTTCGGATGAGATCCTCTCCTTCGCGCGAAATGTACACTTCTTCCGGGAAGAAAAGATAAGTTGGCCAATCGATGATCTTCTTGTATGTATCTCCCGGGTTGTCCGAACAGAACGGCGCGTAGCCAACCAGGCATTCAAAGAAAATCGCGCCTAGTGACCACCAATCGCACTCTTTTCCATAGCCTTTCATGAGGAACACCTCAGGTGCTATCTGAGGGATAGTTCAGCATGTGTTCAGTCAAGAAAGGCACGGTAATGCGCACGTAATCGGGTGTGCCAACAGTCGAATACGCCTGGATGTGTCAGTTGGCACGAGTTATTGAAGGAATGTTGCCGGACATACCAACTTCCTTCGGTTGGCTTTCCAAGTCGCAATCTGCTCGCGACTCATTGTAAGGTTAATAGAATTGACTTGAACACTATTGCGTGCATGATCTCGCGTCTTCTCTTGCTCTAGAAATCGTTTGTAAAACTCGGAATCCGTAGATTTGTGTAAGCCAGTAGATAACCCAAAATCTGAAAGTTTGAGGTGGCCATTCTTGTCTATCAACACATTGTCCGGTTTGATATCGCTATAGCCAGGATTGATAAGCTGTTTGGATAATTCGAGGGGTAAATACGTACCGGTGAATGTATCCGAGGTTATGCACCGCTTCAATGGCCAGGATACATTCGGCCATGTAAAATCGTGTCACATCTTCTGAGAAGACGTCGTACTTCATGAGCATGGTCATCAGGTCTCCGCCGGGTAGGAATTCCATGATGAGATAAAGATAGAGTGGATCCTGAAATGAGTAGAAGAGCTGCACGACCCATGGTGACGTCGATTCTGCCAAGACGTCTCGTTCTGCACGGACATGGGCTAGCTGTGTGCAATGGTTGATTAGGAAAGACTACGATTGGAACGAACAGGGGCCACACCTGATCGCGTTTCAACATCTCAGCCTTCTGCAGGCTCTTCATGGCGTACACCTTCCCTGTATCGACCTTCTGCACCAATCGGACCTGCCAAGGGCCCCCTGTTAAGGAGCTTCGAAACAGCGCGTCGAAGGTCGCGTACCTCGCCGAAAGCACCCTTCCCAATCACCTTGACCGTCGAAAAGTCCGATAGCCTGATCTTCGTCCTCTTCAGCCGTAGATGTTGTGATTCCGTCCGTCCGTATTTGCGGATCTCACGCTCCTTTGCATCGCTTGAGTGGATCTGTGTCAATCTTGTCTCAAGTTCGATGCGTCTGTAACTCCAGTTCAAGCTTAGCTCAACCAGAGGAACTTTGGACTACCTCGCATTTCTTTCGATAGCAGCATCTACCGCCACCTTGTAGTACGATTCGAGTTTGAGTTTGGCGGCGGTCGATCGGGCAACAGCATCCGACGTGAACTCTGCTGTCGAGCGCTCGAAGTAGACGTCTTGGGTGACGTGTCAGAAATTACTACATGAGAATGAAATAAAGATCGCACAGTCGTCTGGCTTGGGCTTGCTCGTGGATTGTTCAGGGGTGAGATGCTGGTTCATAATGCTTGGGTTGATGGGGCTCGAGGGGCCAGGTTGATACATGGAAGGGGGTAGGTATGTATAAGTAGGATGAGATGAAACGGAACGAGTAAGAGAATGAAAGGTGTAGATCAGGGCGGTGATGTTCTGTAGCTCGAAGCTTGTAGAAGACCTCGAAGTGCCAGAACACGTTCATCACCCTCACAATGGTTGCCCAGGCGCCCAAGCTGCTTGGCCTTAAAACACTGTTGCTCGTGACTCTTTTTACTTCCGCACCCCTATGCAACCTGCACGGTCAATGTACCTGTGCCATATCCAAGATAAGCACATGGGGTTCGACAATCTGAGGCCCGAGTGTATATGTACAACAATTGTGGGGTAGTACCATATATTAGTACTTCTACTGATAATAAGGAAGTAATTAGCCCGCCCGCTAAAGCCGTCACTGTGCTAGATGGATGTGCTAAGTGTGTATAAGTTCGTAGGTGTTATGGTCATTTTCAAAGGAGGGATCCGAAGGGTACAAGGCAACCTGGAGGACAAGTTCCAAGTTGAAGTATGGAGTTAGAAGCCAGTCAAGGCACCTAACAGCCCAAAGATCCTTAACTTGTTTGTTAGAATCTTTGAACGCAAATACCTTTGAACTCACCATCAACGTTACTTTTGTGTCAACGACACATTCATCATTCTGTTTTACCAGCTAGCTACGCTGTAGTCATGGCTGAACTCACCTTTGACACGCTCACGGACGATGGAAACTATCTTGGCTCAGAGCGTGCCAAGATGGAGAATAAAGTCATCCTCGATGAACTAGAACGCAAAAAGAAGGCTCGAAGCATGGCAGTGCCTACAGATGATAACCGTGTCAAGGCGCGTTTGCGGGAGATAGGAGAACCAATAACACTATTTGGAGAACGCGTAGGTGGACAGGAAGCTGCTTGAGCTTGTACTGATCCTGTTTCCAGGCTGCAGATCGTCGGGACCGTCTCATCTATGTTCTATCTCAAATAAACGCGGCGAGAGGGGATGATGCTATGCATGTGGACGAAGATTCCTCGTCAGAGAGTGACGAAGAGGTATGTCCACAGAATCCTACTTGACTGCCGAGAAGTAAACCTTGCCCATCACAGGAAGAAGAGTTCTACTCACCAGGCTCTTTGGAGCTTCTAGAGGCTCGGAGACGGATAGCGGAGTATTCCCTTCCCAGGTTATATTTATCCTTACGATAGGGATCAAGGTGCTTACTATGGTCTCTCGATTTGTTTATTTTGGCAGAGCTCAAAAGCGCGTCGCCCAACAGCGGATAGACAGCAAAATGGACCTAGGGCGCATTGTTGATATACGTAAGAGAGTGTTTGCTGATGTCAAGGCAAGTTTGCAAACTAATTGTGTTGTAACTCATGCTAACGTCGATCAGAAATTCGCCAATCTTGGCTCGCAAATCGGCGACGAACGGCCAATTTCCCAAGTACGGTTTGCGCCCAATAATGAAATTCTTGCAACTGGAAGTTGGTCTGGTACAGTCAAATTGTGGAACGTCCCAGCATGCACTCCGATTCGGACACTGCGAGGTCTGTGCTATCTTTCGTTTCATAGACTTTAATTTTCATTGATAACCCTAGGGCACGACGATCGTGTGGGAGGTGTTGCATGGCATCCTCAGGCGACGCTGGCGCAAGGAAAAGGACTGGTCAACCTTGCGAGTGGTGGCGGTGAGGCAAGTGTGTGTCTGTGGTCCTTAGAGAGGTTTGTTGCTGCTTGCATTATCCCTTTGAAAAGCCCTAAGTTTCCATCACAAGTGATTCCCCGATTTCAGTCATGAAAGGCCATCAAGAACGTGTCTGTCGTGTCGCCTTCCATCCGTCGGGGAATTATGTTGCGAGTGCAAGCTTTGACACTTCATGGCGTCTGTGGGATGTCAACACTTCAAAAGAGCTGCTCCTACAACAAGGTCATTCCAAAGAGGTCTACTGCGTGGATTTCCAGTCAGATGGAGCGCTGGTTGCATCAGGGTGCACTCCTTTCAATCTCGAATAATTCAGCCCCCTCCTCATAATGTACAATTTAGTGGCCTCGATGCTATTGGCCGTGTATGGGATTTACGGACAGGCAGAACTGCTATGGTCCTCGATGGCCATGTTAAAGGCATATTTTCGATTGGGTTCTCACCCAACGGGTTCGGATGATTCTCTTCGAGTTCCAGAATAGCTTTATGGCTAAACACATATCATTATAGGTACCAAATCGCCACGGGAGCTGGAGACGATACCATCCGCATATGGGATATGCGGTCCCTCAAATCCCTCTACACAATCCCAGCGCATCTGTCAAATGTCTCCGATGTGCGCTTCTTCCACGCCGATGACATTTATTTCAAGCCTACACCAGCTCCAGCCTCGAATGATGTGGACATGGACGCCGCTGACGCTGATAAATCACATGACACACCTCTAAAGGACACTGCTACTCTCTTGGAAGAATGGAAATACCGTTCTGGGCTCTTCTTCGCGAGTTCAGGTTACGATGGCCTCGTCAAGCTTTGGAGCGCAGATGACTGGCAGCTGTTGCGGACACTGTCGACGGATGCAGGAAAGGTCATGTCAGTGGATATTTCGCGGGATGGCAATCTCCTGGCATCAGGTACATACAACCGCAACTTCCAGCTCTTCGCTCCGGAAGATGTATGAGTAAAAGGAGTATATAATCATAATCAAGACATTTAAATCGTCAAATGGTCGTGAAAGCATATTACAGAGTGTCCAGAGGAGAGCAAGACGAGAAAACTCCTTTCATCCGATAAAAAAGACACAGAGCCCAATTAGATTATTCCATCACGGACCTGCATATGAACATGAGCATACTGACTTAGCACTAGATTGATTGAAGAGCGACCACCTTTTGCATGAATCCAGAGACACGGCCGATGTCAACACCTTGCGACTCACTTTCAACGGCTATGACGAGGTTTTCCAACATCTATAAGATAAATCAATTTGAGTATCCGTATAAATGAAGAAGGAATACTGACCCCTTCAACTTTATCGATTGGAATTCCAGTGCACAGCGCCACAATCTTTTTGCACTGATATTCCTTCTCCGCACTCGCACCCTGCAGCGTCTTCAGCCTTGCACTCATCAGCTCCTCCATCCTTAAATGCCAGATTTTCAGCCTTCTCAGCTTAATCAAATTTGCAACTGAATCCCCAGTAGGTATTGGAGGCTCAGCATCGAGATTGAACGAGATGTCCACGGAGCCTCCAATGCCCACCATCGTTGAATTCGACCCTCGCCACTGGAACGCTGGGCCGGCCGTATCCCGCGCATCGTTCCCATCTAAATCCGTCCGTCCAGTCCAATCAAACTGATCCTCATCAACGATAGCTTTTTCGACGTTACGCATACGATGCGTGATCTGATCGAGCTCGCCACAGCGGGATTGCCATGTGTTGACCTGCTTGCGCTGCTCTGCAAGCTCACGCGTGGCAGCGCGTAGATGAGCTTGCGTGACGTCGAGGGCATCTTGTTTCGTTTTTACTTCAGCCTGGAAGTCAGCGCTCAAAGTTTGTATCATTGATGTCATATCTATCAGGTGGAGGTAAGGGCCATACACGGGCATTACATTCGAGAAAAAAAAACCTGCAACGACATCCTGGCTCTTCTGGACAGGAGCTGGAGGTCCACTGCGAATATTCGCTAAAAGGTCCTCAGCGCGTGGGCCACCACTCAGCTCCTGAAAAAGTGGTCCTTATCAACAATGGGGAAGAAGGATAAGCCTCAGTTCATTACCTCTGTCTCAACTCCGAAATCGCCAGGCCTCAGACCTAACTTGTTAGGTAATATTCGGTTGGCACCAACATCCAGCAACGTTCTAACCAAACTTCTGTTTCCCACCCGAGCAGCGATATTCAATGCCGTGTCCCCATGTTCATCTTGTAGATCAACAAGGGACTTAAAGTCTCCTCCCTGATGATGCGCAATCCACATAAATATCTGCTCCAAGTAATAACGAGCAGACACCGCCCGTCCACTCACACCAGCAAGCGAGACGATATGGTGCACGACAGACTTGCGCGACGTATCCAGGGTGCGGATTGAGGGATGGAGAACGCCTACCAGAGTACCAAAGGTCTGTTGGTCGGCACTGGTAGTTGCCAGGCACGCGCGGATGAGAGGCGTTTCTCCGAGGTAGTTACCGCGGTGGATGTCAGCCCCGCTTCCTATAAGACTTTCGACTATTTGCTGGCGCGCAAGACTTGCAGCCACATGGAGAGCAGTGTGCCCCTGATCATCGATGATAATGTCGATGTCTAATCCATTGGGAGGAGCGGCTTGGTTGGGCAACGGTGCTGGCGTAATCTCCCGTAGAAGGTCAAGGACAGGTGCGGGGTCGTCACGTTGGCAGATTGCGGCGACGATAGCCGCACGTCGAGTATCTCGCAAAGGGGTGGAGGGGTCGACCAAGCGCGGAACAGAGGGCTTCGTCGAAAAGCGCGTTACATGGGTCTCAAGGTCCGGTGAAGCAGTAGGTGGCCCGGATAAAGCACTCGGCGGACGTGAAGCACCATTGGCACCGTACTGCGGCGTGGACCGTGTGTCTCGAATGGACGATAATGATTGTGTTTGGTTGCGAGATGGCAGCTGCCACGATATTTGAGAGGAAGATGGATGAGGCGAGGAGTCTTTGCGTAGACGCTTGTTGGGCGAGGGACCCTCTTCTCCGTTCGCGTAAGGTCCGGTTGACGATGGCCTGGAACGATCGCCCATTTGAATGTCAGGTGCTGCTTCTAAAGGACCTGGCTGGGAAGAAGGAAAAAAAGAGGTAAAGTGTCCAGAAGGACGGTTACCAAAATCCACATCAGCCTCTGAGCGGTTTCGCTTTAACGAGGATGACGGGGGTGGTGTTTGTGAGGAGACGGTCTGACCATAGCCACCTCCGGTGAATGAAGGGGAGGCGAACCCTGCAGTCCGTGAGGAGGGGTTTAGACCCGATGTGGAAGGAGTAAATAAACCTTGAGCACGTCCTTGGTTAAGAAGGCGGAGAGCCGAACCAGGCATGATGGGTGGCGGCGCCAGGGCGGAGGGCATTGAGGACATGTAATTTCCAGTCTGGCCAATACTTGAGTAAGAGGAAGAAGCAGAAAGAGGCCGGGGTGATGCTGTACCACCGGGTGTACCAACAGGAAGAGTAGACAGCGAACTTGTGGAGGGCGTAAAATCAAAGAGTGGCGACAATAACGGCGCGACACCATACTGGTGGGCGATGTCACGACCCTTCTCGAGAGGAATCCTGTCGCGCGTTGGGGATATTGTTAGATATAAACAAGGCAGTGATTTGTCGGACGCGTACCAAGTTCCTTGATATTTGCCATATCCGCCCTGGACTATCTCATGTTTCCCAGGCAATATTTCTTTCTCGAGTATCTTGGTGCGACGACCCTTGTCGACACCAGCAACTTTAAGTATCTGAGTCGCGTTCACGTAGGAGTCGTTTCGCCTGCGCATGACGGCAATTCCTCTGACCATGCACTCGTAAACCTAGGGTGACGCGACCGCGTTGAATAAAATGCCGAGGGTTGCAAAACAAACTTCGGGGCTAACCTGGACAGAAGAGTAGACTGCATTATATATTTTGATAGGAGGCTGGCTACTGCCAGGGGGACGAGGTCCTGACTGCATGCCGGAGGAGAACGACG
This sequence comes from Tephrocybe sp. NHM501043, assembly GCA_018855915.1. NCBI lineage: Eukaryota > Fungi > Basidiomycota > Agaricomycetes > Agaricales > Lyophyllaceae > Tephrocybe > Tephrocybe sp. NHM501043. The sequence continues at coordinate 16,514 of JABCKO010007971.1, forward strand.
AGCTCGGAGTCGGAGGGAGTGATGAACGGGTCTCAGGTCAGGTGGCTTGCAGACAACGCGACAACGCGCGCAGCGGAGTTTGAATTAACCTCGGCCTGTAGAACCTCCACTTCATCAGGCAGACCTACAAATGGACGAGGATTTGGCTGGTTCAAGTCTACGTATATACCTGAAACAACCCCTGTAGTCGCAGAGCAAGCCAGACGATGAAATTCTGGCAAAATACCCGCACTTGCTAAACGACGCGTCGTCGGAGAATTAATTGCCATTGGTGCAAATTCCCTAGCTCTCCGGTATCATACCCCATGCCCATCACACACCATGCCTGAATCGCAGCTAGAAGAGCACGAGCCCCTCCTGAGGCCGTCAGTATGCCTTTATTCAGTCTCTTCTCATCCCCTCCTCACATTTCGCACCGTTCTAGGGAGGATGTCGAGACAACTCCAGTGTACCCAATTATACATATGATACGAACGGTGCGTGCTGTCTTTCATTGCTTGCCTGTAACTGAGAAGTCTTGATAATGATCTTATTCCTTCATAGGACATGCTGGTGGGCAAACTTTTCTTTCATTTTGGGCTTGAGGTGATGTCATTCCTTGGACACACCTCTGCTTCCAGTCGTCAATGGGCTTGAGTGGCAGGGAATGACGCTGACTATGGCTTCCTCTCCTCTTACAGTATTTTATTGGTGCGCGTTACAATAATCATCATTTGCATTATAAACTCACCGAGGTATTTAGACACTCCTTTGACCTACGACGCGGTGTGTCCACCTCGAACTCAACGCTCAACGCTAGCTTACATATAAAGAAATATAGCTCACAGCACCGGATATCACATACACACTCGTCCAACCACTCGTGGAGAAATATCTAGCCATTCAAAATAACGGCAATGCCTCTGTCGTCTTCTGCCTCCTCCTCAACCGTGTCCATTTCTTGCGTGACGACAATATCCTCACCGCGACAATCTCTCAATCCCGGGCGACGCTCTGCGAGATCCTTGCTATTCGCACATTCCGAGCCTACGCAAACAACATGCTCCAACTAACACGGACACTTACGACAACATGGTTAGTGTATAACGGCGCAGACCCCCAAATCATCCAACAGGCCCGGGCGGAGAGAGATGACGATCTGGAGGACAGGGTGGGAAACGCGATTGAAATGGCCATTCTTGGCAAATCAAAACGGTTTATCAAGAGTTCTTCATGCCAAAAAGTCATCAATGCTATCTGGACGTGAGCCCCTTCCTCGGTTGACACTTCATATTATCCGAATTTATCGGGTTTTCACAGTGGCAGATGTGTCTATCAGGCAGAAAGCAGCCATTCTATTTTGGCCGATGTACGATTGTCTTTCTATCCTTCTCCTATTTTTGCTCAAACTTTCTTTCCAGACATACAAACGAACGCCAATTCACTTTTATGATCCTCATAAAGCCCCCCTTCTTGACCATTACCGGTTTGTCCATATGACTCTGCCTATAATTGATCAGACACTCACCTGCGTTATTTTAGCCTAAAGGTCCCTGCCATCCGCTCTGTACTGGAATACACCAAGTATGGTCTACTCTCAAAGAAGCATTGCCATGTGCTAAGATGCAGCAGTTTCCTACTCCTCTTCATTCTTTTTATTGTCGCTATCGAAGTCAGCGATCGCGACAAACTCGATGCTCCAGAGATTATATTCATGGTCTATGGCTTGGGATTCACGCTCGAGAAAGTCGCGGCTATGCAAGAGCACGGGATCAAAGGTAATTTAACTTTTTTGTTGGGCTTGGATGATTCAGAGTTGAGCCTTTCCGCTAGTCTATTTCAAAGGCACCTGGGTACGTCTGGCGTGGCCGAGAGAATTAGCATATGTTAATTACCGTTCAGAATGGGTTTGACCTAGCATTCGGTACGTCAGCTCTTAATGGAATCACCATGCTTGCATATGACAAATAAATCAACTAGTCACAATTTTTGCCTTCTATGCAACGCTCCGACTATATGGATTTTATCACCACTGTAAATATGCCCTTCCTACATTTGCCTTCGCAATTACATCTGATGAAATGATAGGCTTATGGGCACGTACATTGGGAATTGACTGCCTCGCACTCATTGCTTGTCTTCTTTTCCCTCGGAAAGCCCTATTTCCATCCTACAATTGAGCTCCATCTAACATCGTTATATACAGATTGGCATTCGTGACTTTGAAAGACAACCTGATGGTACTATCTCTGCGCGCTATGATGGCGCAATTCGTTGTTTTGATGTGTATTGCCGCATTCTGCTTCTGCGGGTTCCTCTATGCCCTCTGGACGTGCGTCAATTGATGATTCTTTATGTTACGAAACTAACATAATTTCTGAAGACTGAGTCAAAATGGAGCCGGGTACGTTTAATTTCTACGCCTTGTAAATCTCATACCATCAAAGTTCGCCAGGTATTCTGTAGGGTACGCCGAAGGGCTGATTTTCTGTTTGAAATATTCTCACATGGCGTACACAGCACCATCTCCTGGTGGATGCTCGATATTTGGTTTGGGCTTGATGCAAGTGGTTTCGACCAAGCCGGTGCGTGTTTAGTCCGTAATCACCAGGCCTTCACTGAATTTGCTATCTAGCCCGATTTCACCCTATTTTCGGACCAGTCTTAATGGTCACATATGCGTGCTTGAGCAATACACTCCTCTTGACTGGTTTGTTAACCATTTTTCGCCACCATTCAAACAACTGATCGCTTCTTTGCCACAGTCCTCGTTTCAGTGCGTCTTCTTTTTCGAATTCTTGATTCATAAATAATACGAATATGTTACCAGATATTGTCTAACACATTTGCAACGATCAATGAGGATGCTGCCGCAGAGGTGGGCCTTCGCTAGGACAGTATTTTACCGGTGCTGATCTTTGTTGCTGTAGGCCATGTTTCGCAAAGCTGTTTCGACTATTGAAGGGTACTTCACACTTCAGCAACTACTTTTATTGGCGCTGATATTCCTCCAGTGTCAAGGCCGACTCCTTGTTTTCCTACCAGCCTCCAATTAACTTAATCGCGCTATGTATAATGCTTCCTGCGAGCTACATTCTGAGCCCCCGCTGGTTCCACAAGGTGTATTGATACTATAGCTGTTTCGATGGACTTCGCTGATCGAAAGCCAAGGTCAACGTATTTATGATAAGGTTTAGTCAGACTACAGTATTTGATATTGGCCACTACGATTCTCACCGAATTTCTGCAGGATTACGAGTTTTCCCATCTTGTTGTTGATATCTGCCTACGAACGACAATCCAAGAAAAACGGAACGGCGAACTTCTATGAGACTGTTGGTGCTGTCGCCGAAAAGGTCTTCGACGCACTTCCTCGGCAGTTGAAGAAAATGAGTAAGGTGATAAAGCTCCTCGGATCCTTGTGACTGACTCGCCGCGAATAGCTTTCTTCGAAGGCCTAGTGGGGTCGAGCGCAGATATTAGTGTTGTCGGTCCTTTTCAGTGTAGAAGTACATTCTTCAGCCCTTCTAACAATAGTGCTAGATTTTCGAAATCGAGGAAGAGTTCGAGAGTGCTCTCGACATCAATGACACTGCAAGCTATCAAGTTCATGAACGGCCTCGCCGGATGTCTTCCGGACCAGCACAGTACAATCAGACCCCTGCCGGACCAACGGGCTCCATCCCCCACACGCGATTAACTTCGATCATGCACCGTGGAGGCGAGGCTGCGCAGAGTTTCACCAGCCCCCTGGCGCAAGTCTTTCAACCTTTAATAGTAGACAACACGATCCCTGAAGAGCCCGGAGACAAAACTGAGTCGTCACCAGCCTCGCCAGGAGCCACAGGACCCATTCCGTTTCCCTCGGCCGTGAGCTATGGTTCTGCGAGTCGACGACGGCTGTCTTCGGTGTATGTGACGCAGGGTCACCCACAGTCAAGCCCACCGCTCTTCCAACAAGTCCAGGCAAAGAAAGTCGCGATGTTTCCGAAGTCATCCTCCCCGCCAAGAAGTTCTGCATTTTCACGGAGCCCGGAACGTATTGCACCAGCAAGCCCTTCGACCGCGACTGAGGCATTGGAAGAGAGTAAAGCGGACGAAGTCGGGAGACTAGGGGGTGTAGCAGTCGAGCGACGTTTGGAGGAGATGGAGAAGAGGCAGGAGAGGATTGAGGAACTCCTTAAGCAGATAGCAAGGGACGTTCGGCATTGAAGACCTTTTATTATTTATGCTTGCACTCTGTAATGTAGTTTCCTCAAGTCAGATTGAGTCTGAGGGGATGAAAGTCACGCTGGTTGTTCGTATCAAAAGTTGTCAGGGACCTTCCCAATACAACCCATCAAAATATTCCAAGACGTCTTGCATGGCTCTGTCCTCCTTGCATCGGGAATTTTCCATGGACAGGTAGTACTCTCTTCAAGCTCAGAAACTCTTTTTTCGTTCTCTCTGACATTACTGTCGTTGCCACTGTATTGCTGGTTCAATTCTAGTCGCGTGTCGCGCAGTTCTCTAACGGTGTGGAGTCATGCAACCACTTACAAGCACCCCATCCCAACCGAAGCGTGTCTTCCCTTCATCTTTACCAACTGTGCGGCGGTCGACATCCAGTGCAATACCCAATGCCCCCAACACCTCCCCATTACCCCCAATACCCGCCAAACCTTTACCTTCCCCTTCAACTTCGACTGGTGTTCCTGCATTTCGTTCTCTGAGGTCATTCCTCCCCTTTGGACATAGCAAACCCTCAACGTCCGTCTCGTCTCTTGCACCTCCTTCCCCAAATGTGTCAAAGAGCCCCTTTATCAGTTTTGGTTCCGTTCGGCGGTCGATGAACAGGGAACGCAAGGCTTCGCTGGATCTTGCGCTGCCACCTGTAATCTCAATCGACCAAGCCACGCGGGACGAGTTGGAGGATTCTGCTGTTCGCAGGTCGGTATCATTGTCGAAGTTACATCCTACGGACATCGTACAAGAGGGCTCGTCGGATCCCTTCCAAGATGACGACGATACCATCGTCTTCACTAGTGTGTCTCATTGTTGAGGTTTTTATAATACCGTCTAATAGTTCTACAGCTCTCGGGAGACCTATGCTACGCACTCCGTCACCCGGTCCTCCTATCTCAGCCGACCTTTCAATCATCCTTGAGGCTGACACTTCTGGAATATCAAAGCATATTCCATCTACGGATGAGCCATCCCAAGCTTCATCCCCAATGTCCCCTGACTCTCCAACTCCTGATATGGATATCAACACGTCGGAACTAGATCTCTCCACTACCCACCTGCAGAGTCAAGTTCTTGAAGCGATGCGGTCGGAGAATTCCAATGCCCCACAGCAGTGGATGCTTGCTGATAAGGCCGTCATCATCGACGACGGAGAGGAGGAAATAGATCAATCTAGTTTCAATCTCAATGCGCTTGATAAAGACCTCGCCGATATCCTACGGAGCCCCTACCGACCTCTGCCGCAGAGCACGGGAGCGAATGACGGGAAACGTGCCTCAGGCTATCTACAAGAAACTCCTCTCAGCCATCCAGGAATTGCCTTAACGCATGGTTCTCCTGATTTAACTCAATATGTCATTGCCCCTTCCCCCACCATCATAAATCGTGCGAGTCCATTGCTGGAACCTATACGATCACGCCTTCCACGGCAACAGTCGTCTCTCCCTCGCCTACGACCTCCATTACCACCTTCTCCCCACTCGCCACAATCTCCTTCTCCCTCGACTATTGTGCCAAATTCAAGTTCCTCTGACACGACACGCCGCGGCGATGTGACTGTCAATTCTTCTGCTTTTTCCTCCGCCCCTTCATCTCCTGCCACTGCCTTTTCGCATCCAAGCCCCATCCCTCCACCACTCTCATCATCGACATCCTTTCTTTCCCGACGCTTCGCCTCCAACAAAGCACAAACCCCTGGCACATCCCTACCAGCATCACAATCTGTATCCAATTCCACCATCTCTAAGCTTAGAGCTCCATTCACGCATACTCCACGCCCTGGCCTCCAACGCACAGCCTCTACATCAGCAGCTGACCCCAAAGCTGTTGGCCCCACCTTGCCAACCTCCTTGTCCACATCCAGACTCGTCCCTCGGCCATCCCTCGATTCTACCGCCCGTACCAGCGGAAGTTTTGACCGTCCCCGATCGTCATTCTCTCCTAGTGAAGGGCATCACAGCGAGTACGAGGCTTTCGCACGACCGTCCATCGATGCCCTTCGAGAAGCGACCACGGACAGTGGTGACGGAAGGACTACATCAGCTGCTCTCGCACGGGCGCGGAAGCGAAGCTTGAGTGTGCAAGACCGCCTGGCAGGGCGGCTTGGGTCATCTATGCGCCGCCGCGGGACCGTAGGTGAAGCTGATCGTGATGTCGATGGTGGCAGCGCCAGCGAATTCGGAGAGCAGCGTCCCAGCAGCAGTCTGTCTGGACGAATGGGCCGACGGTGGGGTACAAGTGGACGGGCGGAGAGCGAGAGTGGGGCTCCACCGATGACAGAATGGCTAGGTCCACGAACGGTGAAGGCGTTCCGGGCGGCCGGGCTCTTGGATTTCGATCGGGACCAACAGGATAGGACTAATACTGGGCTAAGCGCGAGTGTGGGACCTACCCAGACGAGGTATACGCCGATGCGGAGCACGTCCGAGTACAACCCTCGTGCGGCATCGCGCTTAGCGATGTCCGAGGCTGGAGGAAGCAGTGTGAGCCGGAGGGGGAGTGGCAGCGCTGTTGGCTCTTACGGACTCATGGAGAGCCCAACTTTCACAACATCAAGTAGGGATACACCAAGGTCTATATCAACTGCACCGACGTCTGTCTCCGGATCTTCCTCTGCATTCCTCGGGCGTGATCGAGACCGTGAAAGAGAGAGGGAAAGGGAGGAAATTAGGGATTTGAAGGATAAGCATGCGAGTGAGACTGGTGCACTACTCGGTGCACTCTCAGATTCTCAGCGAACTACTAAGGTCCTTCGAGAGGAGAACGGGGAGCTTAGAGAGCGGCTCGAACAATCCCAAGCGGAAGTTGAAGCACTTCGGAGAGTCGTGAGTGAGTTGACGAAGGAGACTGGGGACCTAAGGATTCAAGTCCAGATGCTCAAGTTGAATTCAAACCCAAGCACAAACGGGAAACTTGCGGCCCCTAGCTGGGGGGTTCCTATTCGAAAGAGCGCACTCAGTTCACCCCTTCGAAGTGAGCAGAACGATGACGACGACGACGAGTGGTCAAGTCCTGCCGTCCGGAAAGACCGAAGGAACTTTGATGTAAGACCCGACTCTCATAACCCCTTGAACCGGACCGGGAAAAGGCAGGATGAAGGGCATTACCGTGCAGACCATCTCGATCTGCCACAGACCGGTCCTATGTTTTCTTCGACTCCAGCAAACAACAAGCACAAGCGACGCTTCAGTACGACCTCGTCCATATTCCCCGTACCTCCAGCGAACATGACAATGCTACTACACGATAACGACCACGATTTGCTCAACGGCAGTCCAGACCATGTTCGTTTTTCGCCGCCAGCGTCCCAAGCGACCTCCCTCGGTGATGACTCCGTGCCTGATACATCAGTAGTGTCAGCGGTCAGCGTTTCGCCAACTAACTTTTCGATGACTACGGGAAGCCCAGGCAGTCTCTTCCTCCGTCCTGAGCATGAGGTCCATCTCGGCGACATGGATAGTCTCGACCTTGGAATTCGAGGCACTCCTGATACCGGAGATAATGAATGGAGCGATTGAACTCTGATCTGAGTGCTCCTCAACTAACACTTCGTCTTTCGCTTTCGCTGTGCAACTTTTTATACCTTCTTTCTCTGTGATAAATACCTTATACCTTCGCTTTACATAAATTTCCTATTAACGAGGAACTGGCTGGGCTGCACACATTCTCTATTTTAATTATCAGCATCACTGACGTACATACATCCCTGACATCTATATCCTATGCTTACTTGTACAAGACATCTCAACATCATTCATTTATATGCATGCAATCGGAAACACGGATTACGCCACGTTTGTTCTCTGGCATAAATCGATCAGCTATATTGAATGGATATTGAACTTGCATAGAAAATATGGGTATACTACTGCAATTAATAATAAGGCAATTACTCCGCTCCTTCGTACTGCGGTCAAAATGTCAGTGAGGTGTATTTTGGCAGCTCATTAAGAGCAAACATACCAGGACTGTGAGAGATGAGGGCCAGGGAGACGAGAAGGATGTCTTGTCCAGATACGCGTAAGCAAGTTCCGGGCGAGTATGCTCCTTGAACCTGTGCAATAATGTTGTTAGATATTACGTACACCAGTGATAGCAATAATGCCTAACCTAGGGAGCACGCCTGACTGACCAGGGGCACGACGAAGGTCATTGTAAGAGAAGACGGCACGAAGGGTCTCAGACAAGACCTAAAAAAAAACCTCATCAATGAGCTTCACCCAGAAGGACTGCGAGAACTTACCTTGACGGTCACGGCCTGCCCAACAGAGCTGAAAGTGCCATCACCCTGAAGCACATTCTTGGATGCGCGGGCAGGATCGATGACATTTGCAGATGCGAAGACAGCCTCCTACAAAGGAAGAGTCAGAATCGTAGAGAAAGAGCTCGCGAGCAATACTTGCATCCAAGTTCGCGGCTTTGACATCGAGGAAAACGCGGTCACCCTCTTTGACAGTAAGACTCCCAACAGCGTGGTCCTTAGTTGCAGTGCCTAGATAAAGGTTGTCAACTAACAAATATGAAGCAAGGATACGGGTTACTAACGATAGACACCCTGGAATGGAGGATCGAGTCCTGAGATGAAAGGTTAATGATTGGTCGCCTGTTGAGTAAATTCCACCCACTGAGAGCCTCGTAGACAAAACCATCTAGCGGCGTCTTTGCCTCACCTGGTGTCCTCGCCACTTTACTGATAGCTGCATCGTGGTCTGAACCAAGGTACAAATTGATCGCGTTGGTCAGTGCTGCAATGAATATAAGTCATCTAGAGGGCGTAGGAGACAAGGGATAGAGATTCATACCGAGCGAGAGCTCGACAGTTGAGCCAACCAAAAGAGCCAGTATAGTATTAGCGAGCTCGTCATTTGAGCCACCAAGAGCTGCAAGGCGCTTGACAATGTCAGTGTGCTGATGCTCCGTGTCTGCCTTCTTATGTTTGAAGATCTCAATGATGGAATTCTATGACAAGAATTGGCATCATGCATTGAGTGTAGGAAGTGTAGACAAAACTCACCCTGTTAATATGAATGCCATGTCCTAGATTCTCTTTGATGTGACCAAGCAATTTCTTGATGTCGGTGGAAATCTTTGCACCCAGAACCATAACTTTGGACGCCTCAATATCAAGGAAGATAAAGCTAAAGTCAGAATTGTCAGGCATTAATTAACAAGTGAATGATTCAAAAACGCACGAATAGATGTCCCCAAGAATCTGGTAAAGTTCTTCAGGTGTATAGAGACCACCAGGGTTTTCCTTAGTTTTCAAGTCGAATCCGGCCTAAATAAATGTTTTGAAAAACGTCGACGCATCTTTGATAAATAGAAGACGTACCAGCTCAGAGGCAGCCCAGTAGACAGGAACATGTTTGAGGACATCTCGGACGATATCAACCCCGTAGGTCTTCTTTCCAATAAACTTATAGGAATGTCCCTTAATAAGTTCACCTGTCGTGTGGAAGAAGAAGCTGCCAATCTTGGCAATGGACTCGGGAGAGTCAGCCAAGGCCTTGTGGACTTTTTCCTGAGTTTCATGACCTTCAACGGTGTAGAACCTGCAGGAAGCCCACAAGTTAATCATGAACAGCTTCCATGCGAAGGAGATTGGACTGACCCTTTGCCCTTGAGCACTCTGACGGCTCTTTGAGCATATGAAGACGTAAACGCGGTTCGGTCGTTGAGGATATCGCCAACCTGAGGGTATGAGTTGACCGTGGTAAGTGATGGCTGATTTTTTGGCCGGGAAAGGTCGTATTGGTCCAGTAATTTCAACTTCTTGAGGTGCGTTTCCATTGCATCGGGAGTCATCAACGGGAAGAAGGTATAAACGCTATTCTCGGTATAGTTGTTGGCCAGGTTCCTCAAGAGAAGACGACCGAGGGTACTGCCGAAACCGAAGGCATCGGGATCTCTTTGGCAATCCGCGAAACCCCAGGCAGTCAAGTTTCCTGGAGTATAGTCATGCGTGAAGAACCTGTCGCCACGAGTAAGGGCGATGGCATCACTGAGGATAGCACGACTGATGGTATAACCTGACAAAAATCTCGAGTGAACGCAGGGCTTTCACAGTAACAACTTGACGGACCTGGGCAAAGACCAGCACCATCCATAACCGGTTTGGGCTCCTCTGCTTGCAGGCCAACATAGAGCTCAAGATGGTCAATATCGCCATACAGCTTCTCTGCCGCGTCGGCTACCCTCTTGTCGGTATTCCACTCCAAGAAGGAATCGTAAGCTAGAAAATGAATGAGTTTTGATAAGGTGCGATATCATCACGAGTTCATACGTTTCAAGCCAAGGTACTAGAGGTAAATGCCCTGTGAGTATCAGTCGAAACGAAAAAATAACACCATATCCCGTACCTTCCTGAAGTCGTTTAATGAGCAAACTCCCCAGCGTCTGTTTTGCTCAATTCCCATAATTTCATGCAGGCGCATCGACGCTAGAAATAAGGTGGTAAGAGATGGGTTGAATATCATACACGCCAGGGGTATTTACCTGGTGTTCCTCGAGCACGGAATGCAGCCGCAGGGTGTTCGGTACTGGTTTTACCCGTGCGTCAGTTACATTACCTCGCTAGTATAGCTTCACTCACGCATCATGAAGGATCTTCGCAAGATCATCATCATCGAAAGTATGGTCTGCCTGACGATGAATTCTAACATTTCATGTGTAAGTATGAATATAGAGGGCGAATCATGGAAAATATTACCCGCCAAAAGTCCATTCAGTGATGGAGGGCTGTGTCGCAGCAATCTTGTGCGCGGCATGTTTGAAGTCGTTACTAGTGATTGCCTCTGGGTCCTTGCCCTCAAAGATTTGGTTGAAGACATGCTCAACCCATTTCTCATCCTCGGCACTGGTAGTTGCGTGCCAGCGATACAGGCAATTGAACTTTTGATGACCTTTTAATGTTTATCTGATACAGCACCTTGCTGAGACTCACTTCAACACTACAAACGTTGCCCTTGCCACGCTCGAACACGGAGTGGTCCTCCAAGCGGATTTCCTATTATGGACCTTGATTAGATTCTTCTTTCTTGTTGGAAGCTAAAGTGAACATACGCTGAAAGGGTCCAAACTCCAACTGCTTCCATTGCGAACTAGTCCCAGAATGCAAGAGAAGTAGTCCGAGAACACGACTGCGAAGGGATTAGGTTGATGGAGTGAAATGTCTAGTTGCCCTCTTACCCGACGCAAACCAACCACAGTTGATCAAGCGAGCGATCTGGAAGAGTTCTTCTTCCTGCTCAAGCAAGGTCTTTTTGTCGTCGGGATCATCAGTCCTGAGAGTCGCTGGATCCACATAATTTCTGCGCTCCTTAATCTCAAACAATTTTGTTGCAATGTACTTCGCTGAACGTGAGCCCCGACATGGATAATCAAAATTATCAACGTACATTGTGGTTGCGGCTGAACAAGACAAGGAGAGCACAGACAGCGGGCGGCAACAAAAGCAGCCTGTCCTCCGCAAAAACGTCCGGCTTCAGATGCCCGTATCCGTTCCTGAGACGAACCCTGTCCTGTGCCTCCTGATTGTGGCCATACAAGGGAGATAAGTCGACATATGAAGACGTCTCATTAATGTTGACATCATGATGAGATGTACGGAAGACGCTGCGAGTATATGTAAGCTTTAGTCGCATAAACTTCCAGATAAGCAAACCTATGAATCACGAGCGCAGCAAACGAGAACATCATAGACGAAAGGCCCGCTGGGTGTTTGACGAACTAGTCGGATCATGAGATGATTAACAGCAAATGAAAGTTCTTCACTTACGCCTTCGCGCTTAAGGAGGCTACGTTACGATATAAGAGCATAAACAGAGGATGGAAATGGGGGCAAGAAGGGGAACGCACGTGTCGAAAATAAGCCCCGCATCTGGAAGCTGATTCCTTGGTAATGGGTGGGATTGTTGAACCGACCTCGCGTAAGGTGTTCCAGCCTTTTCAGGTAATGAACACTCGCGTTTCTGCGATTAATATGCAACACTCACTTTGCCCATGTCAGGAATGTCGATGTTGTTGTAAGAGCCGTCAGCAGTACGCCAAGCATACTTATTTGAGATGCTGGTCGCTGGGGGATGGGCCAAGTCGTTGTATACTGAGGCAGCAACGGTCAATGGAACCTCGTGGAATTGGTGTAATCAACATACAGAGCTCGACAATCTTGTTCTGCACAGAAGTCTGGAACTTGCCCGGCTCCAAACGTGAGATAAACGTGAGGCCGTGTTCGAGCTATCGGGGCAAGCCATGAAAAGAAAGAACATGCCCCAAGGATATTACATACGAAGAACTTTCTGTCATCAATCGCCTCTTTGTTTCGGATGAAGTCCACAACGGATGCCTGGTAGATAAAATGAAGATGTGGCCAAGCAGGATCTCAAAACGGAGCTTACCAAAGTTGACATGTCCATGCTCAAGGGGTTACCCTTCTTGACCTTGAATTCGATGTCGCGGCGTCAGAATGTAGCCCCTGCTACTGCACCAGTGATTCGCCTACCTGGTCGCGAAAGTCCCTGATCGCCTGGGGTCCACTGCCAGAGATCTTTTCCTTCGTAGATCCATGTACAGTCCCATTCTATATATCACAGTGAACAAACCATTGTCGAGGAAGGCAGGGGAATACGTACGGTCGTCGAGTTCTTGCGAAATACGGACGGGAGTCTGTTCAGAGTGGCCATGGTATAGGTAAGTCCAGTGAAGAGGGCGGAACTAGACAAAGAAGAGCTTAACGAGCACTTTATACTTGCGAAGGGACCGAACCAAGTGGGCCGGAACCAATCCCATGACACGAATAATCAGTGGGAAAGTAGGGATCGGCGAGGACGTCGGCAAACTAAGTCCAGAGCGAACCGAAGAAGGCAGGGATTTGTCTATCTGCGATGTCAATATGACGTCTAATAAGTAATTTATCAATCTCTGAATTGAGGTTGTCAATGGAATAGGAGACATACATACAAATGATGTGTGTCGCCGGCATTTATGTTGTTCCAAGCAACCGCGTATGTCAAGACATGGGCAATCCTGATTTTGGTAAGCTCTGAAGATGAATTTAGAATCAAGAACACCTGGCTTCCATGTAGAAATCGCGTTTGAATCGGTTCGACGTGAGGACCCCGCAGACCCCAGGTACTTCAGACGCGTTCTTTGTCCGCGTCAATCCGTTGAGGCATCATCAGACGCGCCCCAGCCATCAACTTTTACTCCATGACTGTCATTTGGGATCTACCCCTCTGTGAAAGGTAAGTAGATTCCCGCGGGTTAGCATACATGATAAATGATAAATCGGGCGGCGAGGTGTGGGAGATTGCAACCCGAATGTACACCGGTGTGAAAGAATCAAGAATCAAAATACAGTGTGGGCAAGCCCGAAATTAAGGGACATTATCATAAACGCATGGTTTCGAAGATTCGAATTTGACGTATCACGAATGTTGAGCTAAACTGGTATATGTACAGGCTCAAAAGGATACTCAAGCTGCCAATGCTGGCACCATGAATTTCGATGCAAATTCGTCGAAAAGTGCTTCCTTTTGTAGCACGTCCAGTACCAACGGATGATGAGGGTTCTCGGCCACGAACGCACTTTGAATACGAAGATAAGCGAACTAGAGCCAGGAGATCATCGGCAGGAAGAACACTTACGTCCAAAGGGCCTCCGTTTCGGGCTTCTTCAAAGCACCTAGCCCACCGGCAACGATGAGCGCTGCTTTCGCCTCCGAGTCATCTTTCTGTTGCTCTAGAGACTCATCAAGATCCGATTTAGCCTCTTGAATCTCGTTCTTCAGTATACGTGTCACACCGCGAGCAGTGAGAAGGTGGGGCGAAGACAGCGAAGGGTTGGCTAGTTGCTCAGTGTAGAATGAACTGGCGTTCGAATAGCCATCCTTGCCAGTAGCGAGTCCAATGGTCGATTCAATGAGTTGTAAAAGCGTGTCATCTTCGGCCCAGCGTTTTGATCGTTCAAACTGTTTCTTGGCGAGATCTGGTCGGTTGATAGAGAGGTATATCTGTACAATGACGGAAACGCTAAAGAAATTCTTTGAATCAAAGAGAATAAAGCAGAGAAGGCCAACGCACGCTTCCAAGTCTTCTGTATCAACCCCAAGGGTTTCCAGAGCCTCTTCAATCTCACCCGCTCGCGCAAACGCAGTCCCCGCAAGGACGCGGACAAGAGCTTTATCACTGTCATCTACTTCCTCATCATCGCCCTCTATCTCGACGGCCAGGTCGCGTAATTCCTCGAGAGATGCGTCGATCATGTCTTTGTCCACGTTCTGTGAAGCTGACACGTATCTTGCGAGAGAAGCTGCAGCCTTGACCGCAACATTTTCCGAGTCGGTGGGGATAAGCTTCAGCGCTGATTCTGGGTCATTGAGCGCAATATGCGCGCGTGCTTGATATAGTAAAGTGGGAGTGTATGTCGGCGAATTTGGGTCGGGAAGGGTCAAATTGATGAGGGTTTTGTATGCGCCTAGTAGAATGGAGGTCAAAACCCAGCGATGCGTGTGCTTTCATCGGCGAATACCTAGGACAAACTGTTGCTTGACATGATAGAGCTCAGAAGACATTGTGGTGTTTGAAGATGAGGGTGTTTGTTGATCCTTGAAACAGCCCGTTTATGACCGTGGAAGGCGGTGTGACGAAAGCGATGTTCGCTTCGGTTACTACAACAACCAACCTATTTGTATAAATACTAGCTTCAATTTCGTCTTTCATGTCAGGAACTCTAGCTGGTCTAAGTTCCCCAGACACTTCTTTTCCAAACCTTTCTATGGCAGGTGAGCCTCAAGCACCTCTATCCAATCATTTAGCTAACGAACGCTCTACTCTAACCCAGTAACGACCTTTACGACTCCTAATGAATCCCTTCCTTGCATTGACTATTCGACGCCAAACGATGCAACAGTAGACAAGACCCGTCATCTCATTGACCGAGAAATGCAGAGACTCGAGGACTCCATCAGACTCTTGAAATCTCGCAGGAACGTCTTAGCACCTATTTCTCGCCTTCCTCCCGAAATGCTCGCCAAGATCTTCGCATTCCGCGTCGCAGACTCTATAGAAAGCACAAACCCTCTGGAGTGGATCAGAGTGTCCCATGTCTCGCGTTATTGGAGGGCCGTGGCGCTTGATTGCCCTCGTCTTTGGGGCAACCTCGTCTTCAGCCGTCCCAGATGGTCCGAAGAGATGTTGAAGCGCTCCAAGATGGCCGGCCTTGTTGTAAAGGCAGATTTATCTTGCATTACACCCAGGATCTTCGAAGCCGTCCGCCTTGCACTACTCCACGGTCCTCGTATTCATCATTTACAGCTCCGTGCTGGTAGCGCTACTATTGAGCGACTCCTTACAACGAAGAGCCTCGAGCTCCCAATGATACATTCTCTGTCTCTTGCTGTTCCGCGTGTCACACGCTTTGGTACCGACGAAGGCTTTACCATCCCGGATGCCATCTCCAGTGGCGAAGCACCATATTTGAGGAGATTGGAGCTTCAGAAAGTAAACATAGCATGGGATTCTAACTTACTCAAAGGTCTTACACATCTTACCATCCACGATATCGCCACTTCTTTACGGCCCTCCACGGATCAGCTGATGGATGCACTCGAGCGAATGCCCGCTCTGCAGGTCCTTGATCTTCAGGATGCATTACCCCAGTCCCCCACAGAACCACCTTCCTCGGCTCGCTTCCTTGCCCTGAATGAGCTCACGCATCTCGTCATCACATCTACTGTCCCTGAATGCAGCAACTTCCTGGCTCGACTTTCTATACCTGCTAGTGCGCGTGTTCAAATGAGCTGTAGTGGGACAGAGGCTACAGGAGGTGATTTCTCAGGAATTATGAAGATCATTTCCAACCCAAGAGGCGCTGCGTATCGTCAAGAATCCAAGGTTGGCCTTCCGGAAAGAAAGATCACACGGGTCCTTCATATCCACCACGAAGCTCCCATCAGCCTCATAGTACGAGGCTGGACCAACGCCCTCTCCCCCCAAGAAGCTTTTACCCATGTTAATGAACCTGATATCCAGCTTCACCTCTCCTGGCACTACTCTGCTCAAACTAAAGTCGACTACATCACAACAGCTATTTGTCGCTCGATCCCCATCGCTCACCTCCGTTCTCTTCGTCTTACCCACGTTAACGGCATCACTCCCAAGACGTGGATAGGAAATTTCGGTTTCCTGCCGAAGCTTCACAGTGTGCACGTCGCCGGAGATTCAGCTCACACGCTGATCGCTGCGCTTCGCGAAGAGGTCCCAATCGAGCTTACCAGCCCTGTCACACCAGGGGGTATGTTGGGAGTCAGGCGACCAGGGTTACGAAGGAGACGCTCGGCGATCCCATCTGTTTATTTCCCACATCTTACGACATTGACGATGGAAGATGTGAGCTTTGAGGAGCATGCCGGAATACCTTCGAATCCTGTTTTCGAGAATCTTCAGAATTGTCTGATGGAGAGATCAGAGCGCAAGTCGGAGATCCAAGAATTGTATTTGCGCGAATGCAACCACTTGTATGAGGAGCATGTCGATGATTTGAGGGGGCTTGTAACTACTCTGGACTGGGACGGCATCGAGCAGGACTTTGCGGATGACGACGACGAGTCGGTAATTGGCTATGATGAAATGGGGGGATATATGTTCGGGGGTTACAACGTCTACGGCGAAGAACCGGATTTGGACTTGGATTTCGGTTTCAACCCAAGCTTCTAGAGTCAAGCTGGTGGTGGACGCCATTTATATTGGTTTTGAATTGCTATATGCATATGCTGCTCTCAATTTAATTCCCTTGGCAGCATTCGTGTTTTGCAATCATTGGATCGATTTCTGTATCCCTGAACCGGACTACATTTGGATCTAACCTTACGGCTGCATCTCACAAGTGTGATCAAAATATGAAATGAGATATGACGTTGTACATTCGGTTCGTATTTAGCTCTCATAGTACATAGGCGAAACTAAAAAGGCATAGTGGCGTTTGTGATCTGATTCAGCCCACGCTCATGCTATAGACGGAATGGCTCGTTCCCTTTAGCACTTGCACTCTTCGGGCTTGCAGGTGCAGCTAATATATCGGATAGATTTAGCGACGGTGAAGACTTAGGGTTACAAAATGTGCTTACCTATCGCCACATTTGCAAGTCGGGACACCGCAGTTGGCTTGGGACACGGGGGTAGAAATGGTCTGAAGATGTCGTCTTGAGATCGAAGTCACAGCGACACAAAAGAGTGAAGACCTACTGTGAACATCTTGGTTGTTGTTGTTGAGATTAATAGGCTTGAGTGGTTTGCAATGCAGCTGTGCGTCGCGAGTGAATAACGTCTACCCCGCACTTGCCCACTTCTTTTATAACTTTCGACCCTGTTTGTAGGTATTTACGCGGTCTATGGGCATCCATTAAATGACGCAGGCTCCAAGTAACGGCTCATTACCAAGATCCGTCTCCATTAAATAGCGCAGCCCCCCAAAAAAACCACTCATTACCAAGATCCGTCTCTATTAAATAGCTCATCCATATCAAGCCTGATATGGCCGCTTCCATGATTCAGCAATACATTGCTGACCTACTACGACGTGATTTGTGAGAGGTTGCGCCACACTCTACGACAGCAGCACCCTGAGTCAGCTGCAGAACAAGATCTTGTGAGAAGTTCCTGCAAAATAAGGTTGAGCGTACTATCAACAAGGGCAGATATACATAGGAATGTTCCTGAACAAGTCGAAAAGGACAGAATGGAGATGATCCCCGCCGAATGCCGGAGTGAAATAGCCAGTACTTTCGTAATCGAGGCTCTGAGAGAAAATTCCAAAGTTTGAGACAGTCTTTAACTACTAGAAGCTCGTATGTATCTCGGCCCTTCAACTATAATACACCGGAAATGAATTTGATCAGGGCTTTACCTAAACAATTAGAATGAGAAAGAACTTCAAACAAATCAGCCAAAAACCAGGCGACCTCAGTGGCTGCCCGTACTCCTTAATCATTGGTTTCGGGATGAATCCTAGATTGATGCTTTGAGACAGGGAACATGTTGATATCTAGTGTGAGTCCCCTCGGAATATTAGTTTGCTGCTGAGACAAAATGCAATTCAGCACGCACTGGAACTTGCTTCCGTTAGTTATCTAAACGAGTTTGTAATCGGGGATATCACTTAAGCCTCCATACCCGATCGTCACCTCCACAACCTGGCGTCGACCATGGACCAACAAATGCACCCTTCTACTTTATATCATCCCACTCGAATGGCCCAGTTTCCGGAGTTTGTCCGGACCTACAGACTGGCGGGCTCTTGACCACGAATTATTGATATAAAACCAAGTTCTTCGTTTCCCCACGAACTGACGACGACATCTAGAGCCACGTTGAATTTGCAAACGTTCTGTGTACGATGAATCATACAAATGTCAGAAGATTCCTAGCTCTCTTCCTCTTTGGCTCCGAACGAAGCCTGGCAGCCATGCGGTTTCAACACACGTGTCAAGGGTGCATTTCGGCCTTCAATGAGACTACAACTCAGAATCGACAGTCATTTGATGCCTTCTATAATCACGTTCATCAGGATATGCACCAGGAGAGCCTCTTGGTCGAACATCGAACCACGTCGTCCACGCGCACCCTTTTGAGGGATAGTGTCGAAATCGAATGACAGCCGATATAGTGCACTCTATAAAGTTCTATGGGTCGATCCTGGGAAGACTCAAGATAAGGATCGTCTTCTATCTCGCGTTTCCTCGAGAATGGTAGGCTTGTTGCTTGTTGTGTTCTAGCATCGCCACCTCTAGTAGTAATAACTACCGAAATTTCATCTAGTTCCCTTTCTCCGGACTTGTTGTTCTTGCCCTTGCTTCTCTCATTGCTCTCGCGGCTCCGACGCCCGAGAACATTGCCCTCGCGAGAAAGTACGCCCCCCAATGGAGGTTCCACACTTCCGAAATCTATTGGCCATCAACGGTGGAATACTTCCTAGCAGGTGTTAAGGTTTGTTGTAATCCGTACTTTGGTGTATACCAAGTAATTAACGCAGTCGATCCAGCAACAAGATGCAAATGGCAACGTCGTCAACGGGGCTGTCACTACCTCCAACGTCGATGACCCAGCCAGCCAAGGTGCAAATCTATACCTCACGACCGACGTGGCATCCGGAAAGACAGGCTTCCTGCGCGGCCAGAACCCCTCCACCACGTCCACCGCCGCTTACACCTTTATCGCTCCAAAGGCAAGTTCACAAACAACATCCTTCCCTTGTCTTTCTTTTGTTTCTGACCACGCTGCAGGACAACGGCGTTGTTGACTTCTACTACTGGTTGTTCACCCCATTCAATGAAGGCAAAAATGTCATATTGGTGGGAGAGGTCGGAGATCGTAAGCCTGCCGTTGACCTTGGACAATCTTCCCCCATCGTAACTTGAGAATCCGACAGACGTCGGCGACTGGGAGCGCATGGCCGTCCGAACCGTTAATGGTGTGGCAACTCAAGTTGACTACCATGCTCACAGCGACGATGGAAGCGGGTTTGTTGTCCGAAAAATACTGTGTCTTCCCGGCCCCTAATAATCCCACAGCACCATCCCATGGGCCCAAGTAGTCAAATTCGATAGCGACCAGCGCCCCGTCGGATACGTCGCGAAAGGTTCGCACGGATTCTGGGCCACCCCGGGAACATTCACCTACGTCAACGCGGTTATCTTCCAGCTGCAAGATGTTACCTCCGACGGCGGGGTCTACTGGGACACCAGGGACAGCCTGGTCACCTTGGCGTACCCTGATACTTTCTCTGGCTCCTTGGACTGGCTCAACTACAAGGGCTTCTGGGGGAACATCGGTGAGACGAGCTGCTGGTGGTATTCCATCTACAATGAATGCGAAATCGTGGGCGGACCGGATGGGCCCTACCGTACAGACGTTTTGGGCGCTGCCAAGTCAACTGTTACTACCCCCTCTAAGGACAAGATGAATGGCCCGCTCTCGGTGAGAATGGATACCCATGGAGGAAGCTCCGACATGGCTGATAAATTGGTTTGTCTGAAACAGCAAACACTGGGAACCGTATCAAAAGACGCTACCTCCTCATTCACATTCTACCTTGATGCCTCTGGCCGTAAGATCGCCTCCGGCTCAGGATACACCCTTCTCGCCATCAATCAAACCTGCATATCTACCGTCAAGCCCACTGAAGAGGGCGCTTCGCCCGCCATCGTGACAACGTCTGCCGTGACCGAGCTCACCGACGCAAACAAATACACCGTACGTCCACCCCCCCCCCTCCTTTAACTTAATACCACCTCACACTTTCTTTCTTCCGTTCCTTTTTGTCGCACCAGATTACCCCCAGCGCGTGCGCAGACAACTTCACAGTCACCTCGTACGCAGTCGGCGTATGCGCCGACAGCGCACTAACGGACTGCTCTTGGGCCGCGGCGCGTGCCCTACGCGCGTACTCGCCCGATGCTTCCGTCCCTGGCATCCAAGCGGCATCTGCGATCGTCGTCACAGATCTCGATAATTGGAGATGGTGATACTCCGCAATGCGCGTATTCTCGAGCTGCTTTTATAGGACATATTTTGAATGTATGTATTGAGTATTTCGGCGCCGTCCACGAATCCGATGTGTATTACATGTATTCCCTGGTTCTTAGGGTTTCGCCTGTGTGTGTGTGTGTCAAGTACCCACTGAACCCCGTCTATTCGCCTGCCGTTGATTCGCTTGAAGATATTAAAATTCATCCCGTCATCGCTTGGCGCTTAGCGCGTTCATTCAAGATGCATATGTAATACATGGTGCATTCCGACCTCTCGCACGGCACAACGTCCATGAAACAAGTCGACTATCTAGCCCCCAGATCTACTTTCGCATTTGCTCAAGAATCAAGCCCCCCCAGAACTGCACCACGCGACGGCTCGCACCCAAAACGACGGCCCGCGGTCCGCCACGATTTCCTCGAGGGCTCGAAAGGGCCGTCCGAGGTCCCGACGCTCCCGTTGCAATGATCCGACGATGAGCCCTCTCTCCGTCGAACTGCACCAACTGACCCACCACCCGCTCGCACTTCCCCTCTTTTTTCTCTTCGTTCTATTTACCCGCCCTGCCGGTTTTCTGTCCTTGTGATCGTGGTTTCGCACCACAGCGTCTCGTCGCTGTCATCTCGAATCTCTTGACTCGTGCAGATGAGGGGATATATAAAGGGCATTTTTTCAGTCTCCTCCCCAAGTGAGAACGAGTAGTCTAGTACACATTGGACCCGCGATGCTCCCGCTCCGGGCCCTCTTCCTGCTGTTCACCCTCGCGGTGAACGTCTTTGCCGTATCGACATTCACGAACCCCATCAAATCGACCGATGGCTCCGACCCGTTCATGGTGTACCATGAGGGGTATTACTGTGCGTTGTCCCTCCCTGGTCGATTGAACGATTTGACCATACCTATGTGGGGGCAGATCTGACGACCACGACATGGTCGAACATCCAAATCACGCGCGCGACGACGGTGGGTGGTCTGAAGAGCGCGACGCCCAAGGTCGTCTGGACGGACAGCACGGCGTCCAGGTGCTGCAACATGTGGGCGCCCGAGATCCACTACGTCTCTGGGTCCTGGTACATGTGGGTGTTCCTTCCCGTCTCATCATCGCGGGGTTGAACTGAGCTCTGGCTGGTGGTGCGCTGCACAGCTACTACGCGGCGGGGACGAGCGGGACGTTTGACAACCAGCGGACGCACGTGCTGAAGGGGTCGTCGAACATCATCTGGGACTCGACGTGGAGCTACGCGGGGCGGATCGCGATTCCGTCGCGGGACGTGTGGGCGATCGACTCGACGATCCTGGTGCTGCCGTCGGGGAACTACCTGGTGTACTCGTCGTGGGACGGGGCGTACCAATGCCTCTTTATCTCGCAGCTGCTGACGCCGACGACGGTGGGGCCGACGACGAAGATCTCGACGCCGACGCAGTCGTGGGAGACGATCGGGGCGAATGTGAACGAGGGCCCGGCGGCGCTGTACCACGGGGGGCGGACGTGGATCGTGTTCAGCGCGTCGAACTGCGCGGGGACGGGGTACCAGCTCGGGCGGCTGGAGCTGACGGGCTCGGACCCGCTGAGTGCGAGTTCGTGGACGAAGTACGGGAGCCCGATATTCAATTCGGCGAATGGGTGGGTGTGATGATGCTTGGAATTTGGGGGGCGCAGTGAGGCTGATGGGATGTTGCAGGAGCTACCAGCCTGGGCACAACGGGTTCTTCCTGGGCCCTGGCGGGTCGAACATCTACATGGTGGGTTCCTGGGCTGTGTGTGTGTGTGTGGGTCAGCTGACGCGTGCAATGGAGGTGTATCACGCCAACTCGGTGACGCCTGGTACATGTGACGGGAACCGGCGGACGATGGTCCAAGCGTAGGTGTTGTCTTTGGATTAGGGAGACGGTTTGCTGATGAGTTTGCAGAGTTGACTGGCACACGGATGGGACGCCGAACCTGGGCTCTCCGCGTGCGCTGAGTGACAATGTTCCAGAGCCTAGCTGAGAATAGTATGATGTATAGTATGATGTATATGGTTGTGTTTCTATGATGTATATGGACAGAGTGGTTGTGATATGAAAGAGTGTGATCGTGTGTCAAGTGTGATCGTGAAATCTGAGTTTGTGACCGACGTCATGTGGTGTCACGTGCACGATCACTGAAAAACGATCTTGTTGTTGTGGTCTGGTGTGGCTGGAGACATGTCCGACCGCGGATCGTCGAAAATCACAGTCGAGTACCACCGCCCGTCGCGCGAGTCAATCCAGGAGTACAACGCTCTGCTGGCCGAGTCCAATCTCCACGCCGCCGCTGCTGCCAAGTACACGTCCCCGTTCCCGCCGCCACAGCCCCATCGCCCCCGCAACTCGCTGCAGAAACGGCCGCGCAAGAAGAGTCTGCCCCCGCCGTCGTCGTCCCCGAGCCCGTCCCCGAGCCCCCGCGTCCCCCCCGCTGCCGATCCGTTCGCCGCCCACGCCGACCCCGTCATCACCATGGCCTCCACGTCCCCGCCGCCGCCACGCCCGTCCCGTGCCAACACAGACACCCTCAACGACCTCTGGCCGTCCCCCGCCCAGATCGACGCCCGCCGCCTCTCGACGCCCGCCTCGCCCCCGCCGTCCGACCACTTCTATGCTGATCTCACCGAGGCCCTGCCATCGGTGCCGCCCCCCGCCGACCCGCCACCCGCGTCTGCCCCGCCTGGGCCCAGCCCCGTGACGCTCACTGGGCGATCGCGCAGCGCAACGATGACGAAGCCCAAGAAGGGCGTGCTCGGGTTCATGTCCGAGGTGTTCAACCCGTCGAAGCGGCCGGAGATCAGCACGCCGTACGACCCCGTGCACCTCACGCACGTCGGCTTCAACTCGTCGACGGGAGAGTTCACGGGCCTGCCCAAGGAGTGGCAGCAGCTGCTCCAGGAGAGCGGCATCTCCCGCTCCGAGCAGGAGAGGCACCCCCAGGCCGTCATGGAGATTGTCAAGTTCTACCAGGAGGGCCACGGCGATGTCTGGGACAAGCTCGGTGCCATGCCCCCCAGATTTGACGATGCCCTCCAGAACCCTGTGCGCACCCTCTCTCTCCTCACTCACTCACCCACTCACCCCTTGTCCAGCGATCACCCCCGGCCCCGCCCAAGCCCAAGCCCGTGACCCCACCGACCGCCTTCCGCTCTGCCCCTACGCCCCCCAGCGTCTCCACACCCTCCCTCGACCGATCCACCTCCCAGCGCGCCCCGCCCAAGCAGCCCAAATCCATCGAGTCCCTCGGCCGCTCCAACACCACCCGCGACCGCCGCTCCCCCGCACCCCAGTCCCAGCACTTCGCCTCCAAGGCCTCCACCCCCGAACCACAACCACCACAGGCCCCTCCCCCTGCTGCCAGGGCCTCAGCCCCAGCCCCCAGCCCCGCCGTCGCCAGCCTCGCCAAGGCCTCCGGCGTCGCCACCCCCCGCAGGCGCGAGAAGAAGCCCGCTGACAAGAACAAGGATGAGGACATCGTCCGCCGCCTCCGCCAGATCTGCACCGACGCCGACCCCACCCGCCTCTACCGCTCCCTCGTCAAGATCGGCCAGGGCGCCTCCGGCGGCGTCTACACCGCCTACCAGGTCGGCTCCAACATCTCCGTCGCCATCAAGCAGATGGATCTCGAGAAGCAGCCCAAGAAGGACCTCATCATCAACGAGATCCTCGTCATGCGCTCCTCGCGCCACCCCAACATCGTCAACTACATCGACTCCTTCTTGCACCATAACGATCTCTGGGTCGTCATGGAGTACATGGAAGGCGGCTCTCTCACCGACGTCGTCACCGCCAACTTGATGACCGAGGGGCAGATCGCCGCCGTCAGCAGGGAGACCGCCCA
Source organism: Tephrocybe sp. NHM501043 (assembly GCA_018855915.1). Lineage (NCBI taxonomy): Eukaryota > Fungi > Basidiomycota > Agaricomycetes > Agaricales > Lyophyllaceae > Tephrocybe > Tephrocybe sp. NHM501043. The sequence goes on from JABCKO010007971.1 coordinate 41,088, forward strand.
GGGGCTCGAGCATCTCCACCGGCACGGCGTCATACACAGGGATATCAAGAGCGACAATGTCCTCCTCAGCCTTGTGGGCGATATCAAACTCAGTGCGTGTCCCGCCTCTTCCTTTTTCAGAGAGCACTGCTAACCCATCGACCGACAGCCGACTTTGGCTTCTGTGCACAGATATCAGACCCGGCGCACGCGAAGCGCACGACCATGGTCGGCACCCCGTACTGGATGGCCCCCGAGGTCGTCACGCGCAAAGAGTACGGCCCCAAAGTCGACATCTGGTCCCTCGGCATCATGGCCATCGGTGCGTGCCTTCCCCCTCATCCTCCTTCTCTCTCTAACCCATCCATCCCCACCATAGAAATGATCGAAGGCGAGCCGCCGTACCTGAACCAAAACCCGCTCAAGGCGCTGTACCTCATCGCAACCAACGGCACGCCCACGATCGCGAACCCGGAGAACCTCTCATCGGTGTTCACCGACTACCTCGCCAAGTGCCTCGAGGTCGACGCGGAGAAGCGCCCCAACGCGACGCAGCTGCTCCAGCATCCGTTTTTCAAGCTCAGCGAGCCGCTCCGCACGCTCGCGCCGCTGATCAAGGCCGCGAGGGATATTGCGAAGAATAAGTAGGGGATGCGACTAGACGACTGGATGAGATGAGATGAGACGCACACCGACGACGACGACGAC
>JABCKO010007972.1:0-33452 GCA_018855915.1 Tephrocybe sp. NHM501043
GCTTTTTAAATTGCGTCTCTTTCTTGAAATCGATATCTTTCCGGCTTTCTTTTTGTTCACAAAACATGCTCGAGAATGGCCTGATCATCAGCTCGTTGTCTTCGACTGCCTGGACACCCATGTTTAGTATTGGTTCGTGACTCGGAGTCAACGTGGTGCTACGTGTCGATCGTGGATAGTACATACGTGTTCTACATACGGATCCCACCACGCATTGCCATTTTGTTTGCCACATGGCACCACATGTCCTTGTCGCTCGGCAATCTTGTGGAAATGTTGTTGCTACTTGCAAAACCTCGAACGAATTACGCGCGGCACTGATGTGACATTGGCCGCTTTCACACGTGAACCGTACATCTCCTTTTGTTAAATATTTTAGCCCTAGTTATTGACACGCCACAGAAACAATCCGACTCACTAGCCAGATTGATGTAGAACCGTTGAAGAGGATGTCTCTTGTTCATACACACTCAGCTCAGCAATATCTGCTCCCATATTCCAGCGCTTACTGCTCCAAGGGTTGAGTCAAGGGAGGTCAAAAGTCTTGGCGCGATGGAAATGTTCAGGAGGTTTTTCAAGACCGCGTTGTGCCTAGCGCTCGTCTCCCCAACATGATCAGGCTGATCCGAAATTTGCTATGCCCCTTTCGCGCTATAAAGGAAGATGCAGATGAACGCGTCTCTCATTCTCTCATCTTGCGTTATCAGAGCAGTTTCGTCTTGAATCTTTGAATTCACCTTAGTCATTCTTTCAATGGTTGCTGCCAACAGAATTCTCGCAGCGTCCGCCACGCTCGTCTTTGGCGTCCTTCCAAGTATGCCATTTCTTCTTGGTACAGAAAACGATAGACCCTAACTTCACCCTCTATAGTTCTCGCTGAACCATCACCCGCACCTGTCTCGGACGTCCATGTTTCTAATCTCTTGCTGAAACGTGGCGAGGCACCGTCCATCGAACTCGACATCGTCCCCGCCAACTGCCAGGACGTCTGCAAAGCAAGCAACAGCAAAACCTCCGTAAGTCGCATCCTTCTCAATCTATCCATCTTTCCTATGTCCTGAAATTTCCTTAAAATGACATAGAGCTGCACAAATGACAAATGTATGTGTGCCAATGACAAGTTGCAGGCCTTTGGAAAGTGCCTCTCATGTGTGGTCACTTCCCCGAATCCCCCAGTGGATAAGACCACCACTCAGGAAGCTATCGATGGTGAGGGCTCTCCTGCTCAAAATTTTGGCTTGATCACACTCATTTATGCTTGATATTATAGCGCTGACTGCTACTTGCGACAAGGAGGGTTTTAAAGTCAACGACGTGAAGTTGGGTCAGGACTCTGGCGCTATTCGCCCTGCCATGATGTGTATAGGAGCACTTATTGGGATTGCTTTGGGAGCTTTTTCTCTCGCTTGATTATTCTCCTTCCGCCGTGTAGTAGTGTGTATTCAATCACATTGCGAGGCTCTTGTTGTGCACTGGAAGTAGCATCTCGTAGTGCCATTTGGTGTAAGGGTCTGTGTGTAGCGGGAAAGATGTGCATCACACTTCATGGCAATTATCTGAACCGACGGGACTTCACGAAGTTCTTTAGGAAGATATCTTCGCAAAAAAACGTGGATTGTGGCATTCAACGCCACCACCCACAACCCCAACACCATTTTACGTAAGCATCATTGTTGACCCATCATCCCAACATCATCCAGCACAAATCTATCGGACTGCAAGCTGTAGCCAGGTCAAGCGATATTCAGTCGCGTTACAGGATATACGCATCTATAAACGCGCGAAGGTAAGCCGGTATAATTATTAGAGCACTTGAAACTCAGCTTGAATGTTGAAAGAACATGTCGCAGTCCTCGGATGATGAGGACTTTCAACGCGACTCGCAGTCCCAGTTCGTTTCACAAGACGACGACGACGAGCTTTTATGGGAGGTCGTAGAGATTACCGACGAGAAGGCTAAACATTACAAGGTCCGATGGGCCGGTATCGATCCCAGCACCAAGAAACCATGGGCGCAGAGTTGGGTTCTGAAGGCAGACTGTACCGACGACCTTGTTCACGAGTGGAAGCGGAAGAAAGCTCAGAAGAAGAAGAAGAGTAAGAATTTGATCTAAGTCTAAGTAATGTCTAATCTACAATGACCTTGCAGGCGCGACAGGGTCACGACTGTCGGGAGTTTCGCGTGTGTCGAGGACTACACGCTCCTCTACAGACACAGACACACCGTCCACGGCCACGAAGGAGAGCGTGCGAACTTCGAATGTCACTGCTGTTCCGTTGGGCAGTCCGCAATTCGACAGAAAGCGTACTCGGAATGCCGATTCGATGGATGACGCACAGTACGAAGACGAGGCCATCCTTCGTTCCGAACGCCCAAAAAAGAAGCGGAAAATTACTGTGAGCCGAGGGACGGTAGTGGCTGGATCTCGCGCTGGGAAGCGCAAGAAAGTCTCGGTGTCGGACGAAGATGACGACCTCGAGGATAAGGTGTTGTACATGCCAGAAATCGAGGAGAGCAGGCGTTCTGGAATGTTTAAGATTCCCGCAGAGAAGAAGGAAGAGGAAGAGGAAAGCGAGGACGACGATGGTACGGCGCGGATCGAACCTACGACTTCACGAGCCCAGAGCCAAACCACAGATGCATCATCCCCGCTCCCTCAGCATACCCCGCCTCTCGAACCAACCCCCGAACCTGACCTCGGATACGTTAAATTCAAGTCTGGCAAGTTATCGACTCCCAACGGCAAGAAGCGACGGTCTTCAGAAAGCCCTGACGATCCTTCGTCCTCGTCAGACGAGGCTGAATTAGTCGTTCCTGTCTCACAGCCACAAATACAGCCTACAGCTACGCCACCGCCGCCACCATCGCCACCGAATCATCCTCACACATCACCACCACCGGAATCGTCTCATGTTGAACTACGTGATGACGAAGAGCAACTCGTTGAAGAAATGTATAATGAATACGTCGATTTCGATGCCGGGCACCCACAACCAAAGACTGGTGGGCCTGCATCAACTCAGTCAAATGAGGCGAAAGACGACTCCTTTCGACAAGGTGTGGTTCCCGAGACTGAGACCGAGTCATCAAACAACACGCAGTCTCAGTCTCAATCAAAGTCTCACGTGCAACCCTCTATGCCACGACAACGGTTATTACCCACACTACAACCTGACCTCAACCAGGGAAAACATAAAGGCTCTGCTGGGCCCCAAAAGACGCGTGTACCACCCAAGCCCTTACGTGTTCCAACCGAAATCCTTACACCACATGCTACTCCTGGACGGTCTTCTCTTATATCTAAGATGAAGCCGCGTACTCCAGGGTCTAGCTCTCGCATATCCTTGTTCGACGATAGTGCCGACATTATATTCCGTCAACCGGAGCTGGAGGTTCATCCAGAAGTCGACGAGGATCAAGAAGAGACTGGTGTAGGATATCTGAACCTGTCGCCCAGGGCGAGCAGTAGTAGTATAGATGACAGGACAACCTCAGGGCAGCTTCGGCCAATCCCCAGACTCTCACCATCTCAGTTTACAGCTCACCTTCCCAAGGCAGCCTCTGGTTCAAGTATCCGACATCATAGTGCGCGGACAGCTACTGAGGATGATATTGACGCAGCAGAGATAGAAGAACTCGTCAGCTCGATCGAGCAATTCAGCTCGCCAGAAAAGGGCGGGAACCGCCGGAGGGCTGTAGAAATGTCATGGCGGAAGGGGAAAGGCAAAGCGAAGGAGGTTATGGAAGGTGCTCGTTCCGGTGCACAAGGCTCCGCTACCGAAGGTGAAGATAGCGATGCAGAGCAACTCGAGGAGGTGGTACAACTCAGAGGCCAACAGTTGGCTGAACGCTCCCGTGAGGAACGGGTGAAGCGGCAGCGTGAGTATGATGGGGAGCAGCCCAATGGGAAGAGGAGGACGCTGAACGACCTGTTGAGTGTGACTGGAGAACGGAACGGCCGGGAGCGGCGCCACCGAGAGCTCGAGAACAAGGGGACCGACAAGCTTCGGAGGATGAAGCAGGCTTCTGGTGCTTGGTGGGAGAAGAAGTCAACAAGGAAGAGATCATCGCGATCGCAGTCACTCCAGGAGTATGATGCGTCTCAGGAGAACATGGAGGTGGATACCTCAGATGCGGAACCTATGGATAATCTTCGAGAGGAGGAGGAAGAATCAACGCAAGATCTGATGATGGAAGCAGCGGAAATGCGGCCGATGGAGGACGTAGGGATGGGCGAGGATTGGGTTGCAGAACCTTCAGCAATTCTTTCTGATGAGGTACAGCCTTTGGTTCATAAAATTTTTGAGTTTACTCACAGTTGCATTTGACAGGTTGCGGAGCAGGAAACACAACGCGAATCTCGATCAAGCTCGCCGCGCGACCAAACGGCAAGCGGTACACGTTCACGTTCAAGTTTGAACAGTGTTCGCTCTTTTCAACGTATACCTTCCAAGGAAACACTCATACTGCCTCCTACTGCACCTATCCCTTCGCCACCAGCGATCGAGGTCAGTCCTACAACTACCGATAAACTCTTCAATATTCAATGGCATATTTTAGTCCCAAGAGGCAGATCACAACCCGGACTTTGTGGCCACATTGGCATTGCTCAACGAGAAGTCCCAGGAAAATATTCAACTCACGAAAGAGATCAGCGCGCTTCGCGAAGCGTTGGCGGCTGCTCAAGCTATACGCCCCCCTGAATCAGGACAAGAGCAAGAGCAACCAGTTACGTGGGACAGCCTGGAGGCGGCCAAGGAGTTACTCGTTGAGAGTGAGAAACGTGCAGTCGAGCTAGCGCGAGGTAAGGAAAGTGCAGAAAAGGACCGGGAGCTCTTCCGAGACCTTTATGCAAAGGCGTCTGGATTTGTGACAGGTGTGCGTGAGGAGAATGCCCAGCTGAAGGAAGAGGCGGATATTGCCAAGGAGCAGGCGAAGACTGGGGTGGAGATGGTAAAGGCGACATTTATGGCCCGTGTCAAGGCCTTGGAGGACGACGTCAAGACGTACAAGCGGTTGGCACTATTCATAATGGAAAAGGACGTGCGGACGAATGACGACATCCGGAGGAGGGCTGGAGAGGAACCTGAGTTAAGGGCGCGTTGTGGAGAGTTGGCGAAAGATAACCGAATCCTGAAGACACAGCTTGATAAGATGAAGGATGATCTCGCGGAGAAGAAGGAAGCAACGGAAGAGTTAGAACTCGAGCTAAGCAGTTGGAAGAACCAGCTGACAACACTGAATGCTGATCTATGTAAGTTGAAGAGTAGGCTGGAAGGGAATGACACAGTATATCTGTGCCACTGGAGGATCGATGACGACGTTAACGAGCCTTGTGGACAAGTGTTCACAACGCAGGAGGTCTGTTATTTTATTTCTTTTTTGAATGTATCTCATTTTGGTGTTAGGACTTTCAGGTACACATGATGTCAGCCAAGCATCTGGGAGGTACATAGGTATGAACGGATGTAGAAGTTCGAATCGGATCTCATCCAGTCAGCCAGTGAAATCCAATACCGTAGATCACTCCCAAAACTGTTCACCTGCGTTGAGTTCAACATGGTTGTGGCTTTTGGGGTCTTTCCCAAGCAAGCTCAATATCTTGACACACGAACAGTGACTGTTGCTGGCGCATGCATGACACTATGATGGAGGCGATTTTACTTATGGGTCAAGATAACGGTCATAGGCTACTCGCAACATCATAGTATCTCAGACATCACACGAATTCGAAGTGCATGCACATGTAGAATGAGCTCTTAGAACCAGCTAGAAATTGAGAGATATCAGGCAAGTAATCCAGTTTCTCCTGCTTTTGATAGTTCTGCATTTGTATCACACATATACACGAAATATGGAATCAAAGATGTGCACTACAGTAGGCGGTTGAAGCCTTCTGATGTACGTACAATCCCAGTCGCGTTTCAAGGTTGAGCATAAAAAAGTTGATGTGATAACGATTATGTACATAGCTATAGGAGCAATACATCCATTGAATCAAAGTTGGTTCAGCGTTACTCGTTGAATAATAAATATCGAATACTTATGGCACTAAGAAACTTGCGTACAGAACTGTTACTAAGTGAGTCCTAGACAATACCCACCAGGGATTAGGAGTAAGGACCCGCCAATATGTTCATCCTGAAAACAATAGTTTAAGAAGCACCAATTGTTTAGGCATGGGTTTAGGCTACCTCGAACTTTACTTATGGTGTGTGATAGAGTGGCTATCGAGCTTCATCGGTTCCAAACGACAGTGCGCAGCCAGGAATCGATTGGGATAGGAGGTCGCCCTTAGAGACGAGACCACTTGAACGGATGATTGCTGCGTTTGGAGAAAAGCAGGCATTCGTAGCTTCTTAAATCTTTTAAACAATCGTATTGCTATATGCGAAGATTCGAACCATGTAACGAATTTGCTTCCGCAACCCTCCCCCTTTGTCTTTATCTCCGGTCTCACCAACACATATTCTTTCTCTCGACGACTGTGGCGTTGCTTCCAGTCTTGGTTCTGGGTCGGTGTAGATTTGGCTCTATTTTGGTTGAAGTTCTGAGTCTTTGACTTACAAGTAGCTGTCCACCTGCAATCGATATCTTGACCTATCAATTTTTTTTTGCAATCGTCTAAAGCATACGAGGTCCCTGGGCTCACCAAGCTCTGCTTCATAGTAGGGACAAACCGAAAGGAGGAGGACTTGCGGCGTGCACAAGACATGGAGCTGTTGAAGAAATACCAACAGGTTGTTGGTTGGACAAAGCAACCCGAATGGTTCCGCTATGCGCCAGACAGCCGGTGGTAGTCGAAGGGTGCGAATCAATAAACGCTTTCTATCGTTAGAATCTGATGGTCATAATCCAGCCTAATTGTGTTGTTGGGGAATATGTACACTATGTATATGTATCTTAAGCTTTGAATCATGTTTCTTCTTCGCATTGCTTAACCGCCAGGTTTGTATCATATACTGTCACCTACTTTATCCGCCCTGTTTTCAATTACTATTTGCAATGGCCCATAATATTAAAGCAGGCCACATCTATGATGTGACCCACCAGAGCTTGACGTTCTATTTTGTTCACCCTCATAAAGAGGATTAATATTGACGCGTCCAGACACGATCAGGTGACTGTGACCAAAAATGGCACTCATGAGTCCAAATTCAAGAATTTATCTCCTCCACATATTGCCACATATCATCACGTATACCTGCCGCTAGGTATCGCAACTCGCCTCTACTCGACTGTCCTTGACTACAATCTCAGTTCAAATTTACTATCACTAGCTTTTGGAAACGCACGATCTTGGTTTTCTCCCAATGCATCTGCGAATCGGCCGCCTTCTCCCAATCCTCGCATTCACAGGTCTACTGCAGATGAACACCGTCCTTGGCTCCGTTTACTCTACCAATCCCTACTCGAAAACCAAGTTCTTCTCCGGAAAACCTGCGCTTATCACTTGGAAGGACGATTCGCGGGTTCCATGTCTCGAGGACATGCCCCCCATGAAGATTGAACTCTGGAACAACTCTGTAAGTCTAACTACCAGCATTGGGGCCTACATCGAAGTCAACGGCTGTCACCCGACGCTGCGTAGAGTCGACATGACTTACCGATAATATGTGCGCCAAGGATCTTGTCAGTCTCCTTCTCAGCGAGGATCTTGACGAAACCCTCCGAGTCCAAGTTGGTCTTGGCACGAGAGTTGGCAGAGAAGTTGAATTTGCCGACGTTGTACTGGACACCGGCCGCTTTAAGCTCCTGCTCAGTCTTGCCGACCCATGCAACCTCAGGGTGAGTGTAGACGACAGACGGGATGACATTGTAGTTAACATGACCGTGACCGCTCTTGATGTACTCCACAGCAGCGATACCTGGTAGACTGTTCAGAAAGATTGATAATGATGTGGCTTAACAAACGCACCTTCTTCCTCAGCCTTATGGGCCAACATAGGTCCGAAGGTAACATCACCAATGCACTTGATGTTCTTGGCGGATGTGTTGAACTGATTGTCGATGACAATGCGTCCACGGTTGTCAAGCTCGACACCGGCAGCGGCGAGGTTGAGACCCTCGACGTACGGACGACGACCAATGGCGACGAGAACGACGTCAGCTTCGATCGTCTCCTCCTTGCCACCCTTGGCAGATTCAGCCTTGAGGTAGACCTTGCCGTCCTTCTTCTCAGAGGAGAGCACCTTGGTGTTCAGTTTGAACTTCAGTCCCTGCTTCGACAAGAGGCGTTGGAATTGTTTTCTAAATTCGCGTAAGGTCATGTCCGCGGTGATGACAAGAGAAATACTCACGCAACCTCCTCGTCAATGCCAGCACCACCAATACCGCCGAGGAACTCTACGACCGTAACCTCAGAACCAAGTCGGCTCCATACACTGCCCATCTCGAGACCAATGATACCGCCACCAATAACAACGAGCTTCTCAGGAACCTTCTTAAGGGACAATACACCCGTTGAGCTGACGATCTGCTCCTCGTCGATGGGAATACCGCCGCCAGGGAAGGGTGTCACTTCCGATCCTGTCGCAATGAGGAAATTCTTGGCATCCACTTCGGTTTTTCCACCGTCGAGGAGGTCCACGGAGAGTTTTGTTGATGAGACGAATGACCCGGCACCCTTGATGTAGTCGACCTTGTTGGATTTGAACAAGAACTCGATGCCTTTCGTCAGGCCGGACACGGCGTTGTCCTTGGCTTCAAGCATAGCAGGGAGGTTGAGGCTGACACCGGTGACTAAGACCGCATAGTCAGTAGAGTCAGAGGAACACAAAGAGGCTTTGACCCACCATCAATGCCGCGCCTCTTCAAGTCATGCTGTGTCTGATGGTAGATGTGGGAGTTGTTGAGCATGGCTTTTGAGGGAATGCATCCGACGTTCAGACATGTACCACCAAGTGATCCACGCTTCTCAATACAAGCAGTCTACGCGTTCTTGTCAGCTCAAGAACATATTAGTAATTACTCATAAATCACAACGCACCCTCAGACCAAGCTGAGCTGCTTTAATAGCAGCAACGTAGCCACCAGGGCCTAAATAATGTGTTAAATAAATCATTCGCTGAATTTTACACCACATTCACCTCCACCAATGACGACAACATCATATGGCTCAGCTGCAGTTGCGAGTCCACGCTTCCAGCTCCCAACCTGCAGGCTTGCCTGGCGCAATCGTCTTCCTGCGGTCTTTATATTGTCAGAAATTTGAGCAAACCGTTGAAGATAAAGCCAACCTTTTGAGCTATTCTCTGTACACTGAGCATGACGAAAAGTTTTGAGCAAAGGTTGAACGGAATTGCTCGGATCCTGTACCAATGGTCACGTGAGCAAACGGCCCGGGCCCGACCCTGACAAGACAAAATGCCATTCTCACTTTCTTGCTTGAGTTTTGGTCCAGTTCAAAGTTTTCAAAAAAAATCAATCATTCATACTTAAATGTGAAGGCAAATTGAGACGGGAGGGCTGGATTAACTTCTATTATGACCAAAATCAAGTTATATGAGTCTGTTGAATAATTAAATAATTAATATATACTCCACTAACCTTAACATTACTACTTTGGACACTTCACCTGCTTTCAAGCTTCAACGTTTCAACATTCATTACGACAACCGCTCTGCGCTCGAGAGTCACCCTTGTAGCTATAAATTGGGCCTTGATTATATTTTTCGCGGTTTATAGGACAAACGCAGTGGAAAGGACAGGGTCTTGACCTGATGCATGTCTCTCTCATGGGGTCAGCGCAAACTACGGTTGGCGTCACTTTTGAACAGCCGGGGAGACGAGGACGAAGAAGGGCTGTCTCTTGACCGTATTTTACATGGGCAGAGCGTGATTGGCAAGACTGGTACGTTCACTACTCGATTTCACTCGATTTAGTTTGACGCGCCCGAATAGCCAAAACCACCGAGATTGACGCGATTCGGTTTAGTGACAAGGATTTGACAGTTGCTGGTGCACTTGAATATGGCCAATTTGGTGTGGTGCGCGATAATCAATTACTTTTGTCTTCATTGCTTCATCGGTACTTGATAGATCTACGTTGTGATTTGCCAACTTAACGGTCGCGTGTATGTTCGCAAATCTATCGACAAGAAGTTTGCTCTCAGAAATCGTGATGTGGGCCAATTCACAAATCCTACTTTCACCCGACTAAGTATGCTGTTCGTTCCAGCAATGCTCACCACAGATCGAAAGGGACATCCTGCTCCAGGCGCACAAGACTGACTCGCAATGGGCGCCTCATCTTCTGTGCGCATTTCAGACATCAACGCACCTTAACCTCGTTATGGACTATGCAGAAGGAGGAAACCTCTGGGATGTTTTGGAATCAAGCCCTCTGGATGGTAGGGTCGAGGAAGCCGATGCGATCTGGTGGGCCCCTCAGCTCGTCAGCGCCATCCACTGGTGTCATTCCCAGGGATTCGCACACCGGTAGGCAAAAGCTTCCAAGTATTTTTGTGACTCATTCGGTTTTCAGTGATATCAAACCACACAACTTCGTGTTGACACCCGATGCCCACGTCCTACTGATCGACTTTGGTTCAGCTGCGCCCCTGCTCCCCCCGGATGCCACTGGTGCCCAGAGCCTGCTTAAGCGGTATTGTCTCGTTCCGTGTGGGACGTGCGACTACATATCTCCTGAGATACTCCAGGCTCATGAGGCGGCTCTAGTGGCCCTCGAAATGGAGGATGGCGACTCATCACTACTTGATGACGCGCAAGGCTATGGTCGCGAAACAGACTGGTGGAGCCTTGGCGCCATGTTATATGAGATGGTGTACGGAGGTGCTCCGTTTTTTGCCAAGGATATTCGACAGACGTATCTGAGGATCATGGACCACGAGGTTCGACCTTGTTTTGTTGAGACTGAGAGGACACTCACAATTTCTTACAGAAATACCTCAGATTTGATCGGCAAACGTCTGTATCTGCCCAGTACCAGGATTTCTTGCGTCGGTCTGTCATAAACCAATTGAGGGTTTCGAACGTTGCTCATGCTCTGATAGACTTTTAACTCATGCGGATCGTCGCCTTGGCCGACGAGATGTTCAAGAAATAACTAATCATTCGATTTTCTGTGAAGTTGACTGGAACAATTTACCGAATCGTAAGTCTGATCAGATGCTAACCTCCGACAGCCGCTAACAACCAACGTATTCAGAACAAGCACCAGCTGGCCTTCATCTTCCGCAATTCACATACACTGAACCTGCAAAACTCGCTCCTTCACCTGCGCCTGCTGGATTCCAGTCGCAATCGGACGAGAGTCACTCTCAAGGATTTGCTTTCTCCCAGTTTTTTCAATCTTCGGCCGCATCTTCCTCACCGGGATTATCGATCCTACGTTCCAAGTCGTCGCCGGATCCTCCTCGCCCGCTAGAAGAAGATGCCACTGCTTCGTTCATTGGTTTCAGCTGGGGGCCGACGCTGGATGCCTTCACAGCCCAAGGACCCGATGACGATTTCATGGAAGGACATACCCTTTCCTATATGAATACTCCCCAACCACTACGCATTCCATCAGCCTATCTTACACCGAACCCCACGTATATTACTCCTCGATTTTCCGCACTCTCCACCCCAAAAACTGGACCCGACAGATTCAGCACCCCAGTTCGACCTAGTGCCTTGCCAATGCCTGCAACGCTACGCACAGGGACTATTCGCCGCACAGGCGAACGCCGCAGTGTCACAGACCGAGAAGCCATGGCGCAGCTCGTTGACTGTGTGGGCATGAGCGCGCGGAAAAAGGTACTTGAGAGTGGGCGCAAGCCACGGCTCCTAACGCGCACGGGGAACATCTCAAGGAGTGGAACTCTCACACGCAAGGAGTTGCGTTTCACCGCTGAAGCTCTGCCTATCCCTGGTCCAGCCCTTACCAGCTTCGATGCTTCGGCTGTCCTGACCTCGTCTCTTCGCTCACGTCCAATGGCCCCTCCAAAGCCCATTTTGGTGAATCACTACCAGCAGCCACCGATATGGTCAGGTTCAGAGGATACCGATTCCGAAGGTCCACCAAGCCCTAGCCCAACTCCACGTCCGGGGTCTGCGATGTCTTCTCTCTCCAGGCGGAGTGGGACGCCGACTGTAAGCTCCGTGCGAATGGGAATGATGGGCACTATGTCGAGTACGAGCACGGTGCTGCTTGGAGTTCCCAAGAGTGGGCGCTCGATGAGCTTCAGCCGGTCTATGGACTTGACTGAATCGTTCAGAAATTCTTTGGCAGAAGATCAAGTAGGGGCCGAGGAAGACAAGTCGACGGCCTTCGTGACTTTCGAGGACATGGAAGGTAGGTTGGCGTCGATTCTAGGTGATATTCGTGAGGTAGAGCAGCGGCTGGCAAGGGTTGCGACTATGATACAATGAAGACTTTTTAAAGCTCGTAAGGGGTGCAGGCATGCCTTTCAGGGATACCCCATATTTATCATCTATTTACACAATATCCACGTAACTTATTAAGAAAATTCTATTAGGGTAGAGATTTCCCTATTCTATTGAGATCAATGTCAAGGAGAACATTCGTATGAGAAATAACGTAGTAATATTTACAATAGAAGTCGACATCTTCTACTGATCAGGCCTTAGGCCTCAGGGACAAGTCGATATTATCCGCCTTCGGCTTTGATCAGCTCAAGCGCCTGGGTTGTAAGCCTCGATATTGTGTCAACCATGTCAAACATCGCTGGAACCAGAAATGGCTCTTTGCACTCCGTCTGAAAATCCATCAAGACTGCCTCAGCCTCTAACCTCAACTTCGTCTCTGCAAGAAGTTCTGCCTCAACGACTTTTAGCCTCTCTCGGAGGACTGTAGAGTCAAAAGAATAAGTTCATCATGCAGAAAAACAAAAAAGCACAGGAAGTCAGACGAACCAGTCTCTTCCGGCATCTCTCGCGTTGGAGCGGATGATCCAAGTGCTCTAATCTTTGCGATGATGGACGCCTCGCGAATTACACCTGCCTCTATTTCGCGCCGCACATTCAAAAGTTCGCGTTTGAGTTCTTCGGCCTTTAAAGCAGAAGGGCCTTTGTTTATTGATGGCGCTGTCGCTCCAGGAGGTGGGCGACGTGTCCATATGTCAGGACTATTACTCCGGCTGCGTTTGCGAGAAGTGGTAGTGGATGGTGATGGCAGCTGCGTGTTGTTTCGCACCCAGTTTGACTGACGCATAGAGAAGGCCAATCCAGGGGGCATCTAAATTGCGGATGTCAGAAGAGAGGTGCTAGGAGGAGCAGACGCAAATTACTGGCTCAGAATCGTGAGGAGGGAGTGGCAATGTTGGTATCTAGGTGTAACTTATTTCAGCGAAAGCGAGAATTAGATACTAGTACGGCTTACGACTGGTGACTCTACAAGAACTTTGATGGGCTGTAGATCGTACTTCAAAAAGCTGTTGCTAATGCCAGATGAATAACACTATACCCGAGGAGTCGAATGTCTTGAAGACGATAATGACATCGGTGACTGGGAATCACGTTGTCTGGTTGTATTGTTGACACCCTGGAAACGAATCAGCGGAAATCCTCCACATTCCCCATGAGAAACGCACCCATTGCGGAGCGGTAGCAGGCAGAGACGGTATAAATGAAGCTTCAGAATCACGGGTAGCGATAGGTGACTGGAAAAAAGAAGGTTCAATGTAGGCGCTGGGCTACACGTGTCAAGACTTGCATCGGGGAGGGTGGGTTCTATTGGTTCGGTTTTCGGATGGATAAGCGCTGTAGCCATATCATCTAACAGCATTTGCGCCTGAACACGCGACCTTGCATCAATCAGTCTACTACCATCCTTCGTGCGCCACGCGTTGCTTTGTGGATCCAGTATCACTCTAGAAAGCTGTTAACGAAATGGCATGCTAAGGTGTGCAATGACGTACGTCCCGGCAGGGCTCTCCCACAGGCTCAACCGGCAGCTAAGGCATTTTGAACAGATAGTTCTTTCAAAGTAATTTTGACATACATCGAAAGCTCCTTCAATAATTGTTTCCGGGATCCAACCGTGTCAGAGCCATATATTCGGGTTGTTAAGTTCTTGTGCAAAGCCTAGCTCATGGTCATCGATACTCCAACCAACAAGATCCCTTTCTACGCACCTGTTTGAACGGTACCGACGGCCACATGAACGAGCATTCCCCCTGTCCACCAGGCAATGCTTTGATTATTACATTGTTCGCCTTGGGATGTGGAAGCTTGAGAGCTAACAGGTCCTCCCTTAAAAGAGCGATAGCTCTGTAGCTTCCAGAATAAAAATTCTGTGCTTTGGAGCCATAGTATTGAACAGTCACCACAAGATCAAAAGAGTCGGGCATCGCATTTCATGCTGTCTTTGTGGCATGTGCGAGATATTGACGGACGATGTGCAAAGTATGGATAGTAAGAGATATTGATGATAAGCAAAACAGTATTCACACCATACAGATATTCATCGGTATTGGTTTGTAGATGATCACCCCCCTATAGATCTCATACACCTAATAATTAACACTGATCAAGTAGTCGGCCAGAGATTCAACGGTGGAGATGGCTTCTTGGCCTTGAACAGGTGCATCGTATTCCGCAACAAGGACCGACTGCTTGGTCTTGACAATCACGACACCGTCAGCCTGCGTAATAGAGATCAATGGTCCATTCTGACTGGTTGAAAGATCATGAACGCACCTGTTTCTTGCCATAAATACTACGGTCTGTCGTCTGCACAACAATAAACTTCTTTTCATGTAGAGTCACTCCAGTGCTTTTCGTAGCATCTGGATTGTTCGCAGCTTGGATCGCAGTGGCCACATCTGCGGTTGACAACTACATACGATTTTTGTTCTCAAATCCACACTTTCAGTGATATATTCTAAACATACCGTGTATCCAGGTGAGCTGGCCCAAACTCCTCCTTGTAGGCCAACGATCGCGGCTCTAGTCACCTTTTTCGTGCCAACAAGGTTGGCGTCGACATAGGCTGAAATAGACGTTCAGCACATTCAATCGAGGAGCATTGGAAGGCAATACTTTGCCAAGACATATTGGTGAGAGTTGATTATATAGATATTGGCGTGAACAAGGGAATAGGAGATTACGGTCAGAACCACAGAGTACTTTCGGAAGCGGAATCGGAGATGTTGGAGATAACTTGATCGGCGATGACATAATAGATCACGTGTGAGATCAGAAACGCGCCTCGCGTTTTGTCTCTTGATTTTCAGGGCTTCGTCATCTACGTATCCAGCTTGTTGCCAACAGACCGCTTATATTGTTCTAAAGGAGCCCAACTTGCACCGACTCAAATTTGTGGCGTAAATATCTCACATTGTTCGGGGCAACTTCGGAACGCGGCTTAGACTTGCATTCAGCCTTGGAATTTGGACACGGACTGCTCGAGCGCTTGTATATAACTACTTGGGTTGGAATAAACTTATGGCCTTCCCTCCCGTATACACCACCCTAAACGTGCCAACTGTCACGTCGTATCCCTCAGTGAAGTGCTTGCAATGGTCTGCTGATGGCCAAGCATGTTTCGCGACCAAAACTGCCGCATACATCATGGTACGTAGTAATGACGCGTCTTTTATATATCTTTTAATATATTCAAGGACAGACCCCGGATCACGGTGTGCACTTCGACACGTCGTCAGCCATCAAATCGGTGAAAGAAAAAGAAGATCGTGAAGGCACTCCGTCAGTGGCTTGGTTCAGGACCATCATACCATTTGAAAAGTCAGACTTTCCAAGATGGCCGGAACACTCGCAAGGTAATTCAGTGTCGGGTGGAGAACTTCATACTGACTTGTGTATCATTAGCATGGGGCGCTGCATCCCTTGGCTCGATCGATGTCGCTCTGTGGGATGTCACATTTTCGCCCAGTGGTCTATCCCCAGATTCTGGGTGTGTCAATTATGATCTGCCTTCCATGATTACAACCTGATTTAAGGATTCTAGCTGCATTTTTGCAGGTTTAACATCTAATATGGACCTTACCCTTTGGACGGCCGTTAAAAACTGTCTGAAAGGAGAGTGGATCAAAGTACGTCGATCATTTCAGTTTACGCCGTCATCGGATCTCTGATTCATCTCGCAGGTCTGCGAAATAACACCTTTTCTCCTCGATTTATTCGCAGGAGATGCCTCCTTAACAGTCCAGACAACCCGGGCACTCAACGCACAGATTACAAGTGAGGTTTGACGTTCTCTTTATGTGATCTTCATGCATATATGTTCTTTTCAGGTATAACGTGGTCTCCACAAACCGATTTTGGGATAACCCCAACCCCTCCTGTAGACGGGTCTCTTTTGATTGCAGGGAATAGAGCAGGTGCTCTCGTGTTTTTGAGGTATGAACATGATTTTGGGTCGATTCTTATCTCATAGAAGGCAGATACCGACCGAACGAGCCGATACAACATGTTCATACTCTGCCTGTCCTACAAACATGGATAACCCATGTTGCCTGCTCCTCTTGGGCCACAGTCAAACCGGGGACATGTAAATACCTTGTGTGTCGTTTCCTAAGACGTATTAACGCTAGTTCTTCAGGCGAAGCTATTGTAGCATATGCTACCGCCGACGGGACTGTCCAGGTCTCAAAACTGACCCAGTCATACAACAGTAGTTTGCCTCTAGATTCCCCTGAATTATTGGTGGTATTCGATGATGTCGAAATGGTCACTCAACCAGATAAATCCAGTGTAACCGCTTTATCTTGGGTTGATATTCCACGTAAAGGAGTAGGTAGACTACCTCGTTCTAACCGGTATAGACGCTGAGCTCTCTGCCATCAGCGTGTTCTAGTACACTGTAAGCCTGGAAGACTTACTTTATGGTGTCATTCAAATCCTGGCCTGGGTTGGTCTGAATCTCGGTCGTTCCGCCTCCAAACACAAAAGCTCTCCGTGGGGTCCTCATCCCTTCACCCTGCGTCGAGTATTCAATATGTTTCTCGGCACGACATCATAATTTTATCACTATTCGATGGCTCCTTCCATGTCGTGTACAACGTTACCACCGAGCCGACGATGACGCCTCCGACAGTCGATACGTTGGTGACCTCCGAAAAGCTGTCTCGCGCTGTGCGTTCGGTGTTCGTCCGGTCAGAACATGATGTCGACTTTAAGGATATGAATCGAATAACTGGGCTAGCGTCTTATGACGGCTCCTCCACCTTCATCTGGATCCAAGAGTAAGCATGTCTATTGCAAATTTGACTTTGCCGGTGATGATTCAATAGCCATACAGGGCCTCTCGTCCTTCGGATTTTAGTTACAAACACGATGCGAAGCACAACAGTACTTTGTTGGTTTCTAGTGTGTGGGATGATAGTTATGACAATGCTCTTATCGACGAGCTAGAAGAAACCCTCAATAAAGCGAAAACAGGTTAGTCTCCAGAACGATTTCAAAGTTCTGATCTCATGTCGCCAGTAGCAGCAGGACTAGCACCCCTTCACATCCTCCGCCCATTTTTCTTCCGACTTCGGGAGAGCGCCAAGCTCGTCTCCCTTTACCCTCGAATATTACAGATACTTCAACTACAACTTGATGATCGTTCCGTCAACGTCAACCTTCCTACATGGAAGCACATGACGCCAGATCTGCGACAAATATTCCGGAAGAGCCTGGTGCAACACCTTTTTGGTTGGGATGATATTTTTTCACTGCGGATGCGCTTATCCCTAGCAGACTTTGTCTGGGTGCGTGTTCTTTCGATATACCCCGTATGGTGTCTCAACATCTTTTCACCTTGGTAGAAATATATTGGCACTGAAGAGAAGCAAACGGAATGTGGCCATGTGGCACAGAAGCTTCTGAACACGATCTCGCATCGCGTTCTCCGGACTATAATCCGACATCTCGCAGCTGCTGTAAATCTCCTGACATGTTCGTATCAGCTCCATCAGAAGCTACTGGTTATGCTCATGAACTGTTCCTATAGCCAACGATATACCATTCATATTGCGAATGGTTGTACAATCGTTACTTCCTGGCTCTCCCGAAGATCTGTCTACCGAAGGAAACGCACTTCAAAAGATTTCACAAGCGGTGGTTTATCCGAACCCGGAAGATCGACCCATAACGAACACTTTCAACGAACGCTGCCCAGCCTGTGGCGTTGAGGTTCCGTTAGAGGATATAACCAACGCTGTCTGTAGCAATGGCCATTCATGGGGTAGGTTTGCTAATTAAAAAAATTTCAAGTATAACTCACATTTTTATCCTAGATCGGTGTTCAATCACTACGTTCATTCTTTCGACTCCTCTTGTTCGCACTTGTGTTGGATGCAGTCGCAAAGCTTTTTTGCCACTGTCGACGCCTAATACACCCAGCGATAACTGGCTTCCCGAGGCGGCACGTGGCTGGGTTGTCGAGGAGTTGTTGGAAGCAGTTCATCGTTGTCTGTTCTGCAACAACAGCTTTGTCAACGTTCTGTAGAGGAAGTCATACCGATGTTCGAGGAAGTGGGCGGGATTAGATAATCTCAGTCAATGGAAGTGGACTTCAAAAATAACTTATTCTCGATCATGGCTGGAGATTGAGCGCTGAGCGCGAATACATGACTGCATGGGGTCTAGAATAACGTGCGACTCGTGCGTTAACTCTGCACGGACCTTTTCGACCCGGTGGTATTGTACGCCACATTCCACAATGTTAGATTGAGCATTGGCACCTGCATGATTTTAAACAACTCAAGTTAAACACCAGGTATAATCGAGGCTGTGAAGTACTTTCTATTCTGCTCGTTCCTCACTTCTTGACTTTATCAAACATACATACCCTTCTCAAAGAGAGTTGCTGTTCTGAATAGTGTAGGACTTTCTCGAGTCGACGCCGACAGCTAAAGGGATGGGTGAAGACAATGAGCAGATGCCCGCGTTAAAGTAAGAGTGATGTTGTAACACATACTGATGTAACCAAGCAGGCCCTTTGAAATGTCCGACCCAAGGCTCGAGAGACTAAGCAAGTGAGATCAGGCGAGATGAAGGCATGTGGTAATCTATAATATCACTGACTTGATATAAGCATTGTTTCCGCCAGAATTGGCCTGAGTCAGAATGCCATCCTGTGAGTTTAGGGTGCGGGTCTGATGGTTGGTGTTGTAAGGGGCTTTGTCGAAAACTTGATCGTTCCAAGCCTCATCGAAGAAGAACTGGCCTATGTGTACAAGGCTCCCGGCATGGGAAACGAGAGTTCTGAAGTGGTGATTAATGTTTTTGATATCGCGGTGGCAAAAAGAAAAATCTTACCCGTTCTCATTTTGGGACCAATCCTTGTGCACCATCGCGTGGATGTGGGCTGTACGGCCTTGATAAAATCCTGGGTAGATGGTGCTAATCTCGACAATGCCGTTGGCGTTGGTGTAGTAACCGCCGCGAAGAAAGGTCTCTTTATGGACATTGCTGTTCGATCCCTGAGCGCTATACCCTCCATAGACACCGGTAGCGTTGGCTATGAAATAATAGACATGAATGAATGCAGGATATGACAATCAAAGAGGCATACCATTCCAGAGCTCAACAAATACGTTCGGAAGGGGCTGGCAGGTTGTGGTGTCGATCACACCAACGTCTAGGACCAGTTTGACACCACTGTTTGGGGCTTTAGGTTAAGATCCTTCATTGACATTGATGGGCTTACCCTTGGGTCTCAGATAGATCAGTCCGAACGAACTCGTCATTGATATAATAAGGACCTTCAGTGACTTCAGGTGCCGTAATGCAAGTCGACTGTGATTTGGGTCAGAGACTTGCGTCTAACAATGGTGTAAACTCTGGTTGGTACGTACGTTTTGAATTGCAGTAACGTGGGGTTGCTGCGCCGAGGATGTGGAGGTCTGCCTCTTCATCAAGTACTCCCGCATCACCATTCGACGCTTCTCAAATGCATCGATCGCTGAGGCACACTTACGAGCTTGCAGGTGGCGGGCGACACCCTCAGCCTTGGATGCACAACATCAGTATTTATTGAGATTGGGGTGAAGGACTAACTTCTCTGCGTGCCAATTCCGTCGCGCTGACGTGATCGTGCTCTTCACCAGGATGGGCTAAAACATCAGGTCAGTGGTCGAACAACGGAGTTACGAGGATGGCGGACGAACCAGAGACGCAGGACGCGGCGATGACGACAAAAGCGACAAAGCTAGAAAAATGCATGTTGGAGTTTTGAGTGCTGGGATTTACTGGTGTGTTTTTGCAACACCTCACATCCCTTTTGTACCATTTTTAATATCCACATGCGGAAAAACAGGCATACTGAAGAACCAGAACGGATTAAGAAACGGTATACGCCCAGCGTGCACCCTACTAACCAATGAGAATGCTTAGATTAGTGCGAGGCGTCGGTCAGGGTTATACAGGTCAAGCGTTTGTAAGTAAGGCCCGAGTGAGGCAAAAGATAATAAACAATGCCCGTTCCCGAAATCCAACCGATCCTGGGGCGATGTCGCGCACTCAGGAAGGCTTCTTGAAGTCCGTAGATGTCAAAATCTCATGAGCATGAGGAGCTCTGATG
Organism: Tephrocybe sp. NHM501043; assembly: GCA_018855915.1. Lineage (NCBI taxonomy): Eukaryota > Fungi > Basidiomycota > Agaricomycetes > Agaricales > Lyophyllaceae > Tephrocybe > Tephrocybe sp. NHM501043. Next base: position 20,499 of record JABCKO010007972.1, read on the forward strand.
AGCAACGAGCTCCAACCGCAGTGAATGGACATTGAAAGGAAGCATGCGGAGTGTCGCGGTGGTGCCATTTCGTAGAGCCATGATGAGCAACTAATGGCCACGGGACCGTTGTAAAGTTTTAAAGGCGTCACCGACGCACAACCGATATGTTTCCTATACATTTCTCTTGGCGTGGATGTTAGCGCAGATTATACCCGCGTGATAGCCCACTACGGCCCGTTGTGTTCTAAGTAGTGCAATGCACTGTTATAAGTATATAGATGATCCAAAGAAACCCAGACTGCTGGTATCAATGCAGCGGTTCTACCATCAAGTTATGTCCTGGAGTTTGGAAACCATCCATAACCCTATTCCTCATAGAAATGGTGTGAGAGAATGTTCAGAGCATTTCGTAAACTCCACAAACGATGCTGCGGCGCGAGTCCTCGCATTACCGTTAACAGGTTCTGAAAGTTGTCTGAAAAGAGCAGAAAATGTAACGTACAAAAATCGCCTTCTGCGGGCCGTCGCAGTTTATAATTTCATATTATTCGGAAAGAAGTAAGATGTACTATGGGCATATTATGGATGAGATTGACACGAGTTGTGGAATGCAAGTTGTGGTAAAGGATCTTCAGATTCAATCTGTTTGATGACTAATCAGAGTTTTATTTTGATCTCAAGTTTATCCTCCGATGGCCAAAAATTCCAAAAAGCGAAAGCAGCAGCCAGAAAGTGCCTCCTCGGTGCCTAAAAAGCTGAAGCAGGACGCGCAGGAACTGGGTGCTCCAGAAACACCGCTAATTGGAAATTCAATATATCACGATGAGCTCGAAACTACTACAGACACCCTTCTCACTTTGGCGAGGAATCCGGCATTAATCACCCTCAAAGCCTTGAAGCCGTTTAAGACAGCGATTCACGATTATTGGCGTGTGGCACATGAGGCAACCAACACGGGTAAGTTGAAGTTATCTCGCTTAACAAACAGAAACTAATCATAGGCGAATGGTCAGGGAGCTCATTGACTTCCCGCATATCTTCTGCACTCATCGACCAGCGCCACATTGATGCCCTCGTACTTCTATCCGAGATGGTGATTCGCGAACAGATGCCAAAGCTTGGAGCTCTTCAGCGCTGGGTGCGAGAGTGTGACGCTGTATTAACGCCGTCCATGACCCAGGAAGAGGAGAACCGCGTCTGGCAGGTCCTCGATGCCATTTTGCGGACGACTCAGCCTGAGCACATACCTTTGCACCAAGAGTCGGGAGGCATGCTCAAGCAGGACACACGATTGCGGTGGTACGAGCCATTTACAGTTCATCCTCCATCTGCGGATCCGAAACATTCTATCAATCCCCAGGATGTTGCAGAGGCTGCGGCACTAAACCTGAAACCTCTGCAGACGACTCCGGGCCCAGATCGACGTCCTCCTAATAAACATCCAGCCGTGATTTATTACTCGCCACCAAATACCTTCCCACTCGCTTCATCTTCCGATCGGACACGCCAGCCTTCAAGGCATGATGTTCCCGGTGTCCCTGGGGCTTTCATTATCAACGATGTATTCGAAATGGCCGAGTGTTCCGCTTTGGTTATTGCTGCTGAGAAAGTGGGACTTATTCCTGACGAACCTACTGCTGGATCAGCCACTCAACTAGCATCGGTACTCGCGCATAATTTGATCTGGCTAGCAGATACGGACTTCCTAGGAATACTGTACAGCCGTATAGTCCAACATCTGCCACAGAAAGTCCACGGAGGCGCCGTCAAAGGTATCAACGCCCGATTCAGATTATATCGGTACCGCCCGGGCGCTCTATACCGACCTCATGTGGGCTATATCTGTTCTGACCGCCTGATTTGTCGACTCATACGAAACCAATAGATCGATGGGGCCTGGCCAGCATCGGCATTGAACGAGACCACCTCCCCACCATCATACACATACGATTCTGACCCAACGGTCTATTCTCGTTTAACGCTGCTCATATATCTTAATGATGACTTCGACGGTGGATGCACCACTTTCTTCCTTCCGTCTTCTACTCATGGTATACTTGAGGCTCGGCCTGTCAAGCCTAGAGCCGGAACAGTCTGTGTTTTTCCGCATGGAGCAGCAAAGGGGAGTTTGCTACACGAGGTGCGTAACTTGTACATTACCTGGTTGCATTCTGACAGTCTCTGCTCAGGGAAGCGGAGTGACGGACGGAGCGAAGTACGTCATTAGGACGGAGATCCTTTACGAAGTGGATAAAAGCGAACGTGTGGACAGCGCAAACTAATTGTTTTAACTAAAATCGCTATGATACAGCACGATCTTTTTACATTTTTTGATTAACAGTGCTCTCTATATCTTCGAACACAATTCAAGAAATGGCAGAGTAGACGCTATTACTATGAAATACAAGCTGAATAATTGCGGAGTCTCCCAAGTCTCACATTTAGTTTTCAAATCTTCTCTATTCTAGATGGTCATATTCTTGGAGACAGCAGATTTGTTCTCCTCAGCATTTATTCTGGACTTTGTTGTTTTATTAGATGCTATTACTATGGAATACAGTTGAATACGGAGCCGAGAAATGACGACCATTAAGTACATACGTACGTAAAGTAGAATAAGTTAAGTTTGTACGAATCTCTTGAATCTAGGGTATAAGTCCAAACATTCTCCCAATTACATCTTGTACACCTTCTACACGGGGGATATCATGGTTTCCATTATGCGTCTTCAAAAGAGAAATACGCCTTCCCACTGCCTTATCATCTGCCCCAAGCACAGGGGCTACAAATTCATGAAGCACACCAAAGTGCGGCACCTCAGTGCAAGTAACGACCTTTTCGCGGTGCACGGCTCGTGCAGCTTGTTCAGACGTCAACAAGTCCCAGTCTACGTGCATGCGATTATGAAGCGTCGTGAAGTTCGCTGCGTCTGTCGGCAAGAGAACCGCAGGATGTGCTGATGCGTCTGGGATGGAGGAGGGTAAGTATGGGTCAAGCAAAGCGTTGAAAAGGACGTCGGCGTGGGTATGGGAGATGTCGGCGTCGTCTATGGCGTGGGCGATGAGGACAGGGGCTGTGATGTCGGGTATCTGCGAAAGGGTATCGAAGTTCTGCGCGACGGACCAAGTGAGGACGCCTGGGTGTGTTGTTAGCGCCTGTGCACCTGTGTGGAAAGGCTGGCTTACGCGGCACGAATGGCAATTTTGAAAGTGGTTTAAGGAGCGGAAGGAAACCAAAAAGTGAGTATTGGTCCATCAGAAGCCGAATCGAGGAGAAGGGCTATTCAAATAGTTAGACCTAGACTGTGAAAAAAAAGGTGGCGTACCGAAAGCAAAGCGACACCCCTAACATTCACGCCCTCTTTACCGAGCTGAGCACCCAAGAGAGCCGAAATGGCCGTTCCAAGACTGTGGCCCACTATGACCACATCTTCTGCCTTGGCGCCCATCTCGAGCGTGAGCCAGTCCCAGGCCGCGCGTGCATCCATCGCGACTCCTGGCACAGTTGGATGGCCGCCAGAGTCTCCGAAGCCGCGATAGTCCAAGGCAAGAATATTGACCGAGAGGCGAGAGGTGAGCGCCGTGTAGATAGCCGTGCGAAGGGGCAAAGCGCGAGTACCAGTGTTGCCATGTAAGAATAGAAGCGTCGGCGATTCTGAGAGGGCGCGTTTGATTAAGGCGGTTTCATCGCCATTTTTCTCAGGTGGAAATGGCATAGATCGATAGAAGGGATCAGAAAGAATGAACCAGGCGCCCAAGGACGTGCCGTCGGGTGCATGAAGGTGCAGGTTGATTGTTTTACCCGCTGATAAAGTGATCGATTACATTGTAAAATCGTTGAAAAAGAAAGAAATCCTTGCTCACGCGAAAGGCCGTAGCTCTCTGGATGCGCAAACCCTGTACGTGTAGGTTCATAGAAATCGATGCGATGAGCATAAACCACGCTACAGATGACCATTTAATATCGAACCAAAATGAGGCTCAAAGATACGCACTGGGTTTGAATCCAAGGGGTCATCACAAGTAGAACAGCTGTGCAGTACAGGGCAAACAGAGAGCACAAGAGAAGGACTATCCTCAAGAGCAAGCGAGGCAAGGGAATCAAACGTTTGCGCTGCTCATTCCCGCGTGTAGTGAGAAGACCAGGGATTTTGTGTGGCACAGACATCGAGGTTGCTGACAGGAGGCCTGATTCACAGTAAGGTCTAAGTGTCTATAACGAGGAAGGGAAACAAGCAAGATCCGGGTTCACAATTTGAAGTGAACCCGCGTTCGGCCACATAATGATCAGTGTCACGATCTGATGAAGAGTCAATCAATCTACACAAACTCCCTTTTCGGGATGACATGGACCCTGAGCTGTTTCACTTCCAAGTAGCGAAACAAGGGGGGGAAATTGAACCTCTGGAAGGCACGTGAGTTTTTTGCTGCAAAAGGACTGAACAAATTTCAAATTATGAATGCGACTTGAGCTTGTGGACCATTTAGATGACATTGACAATTTTACATCCGGAGGCCATGTATCTTGAGATCTCACCGTACATATATAGCTTCCTATACTTACCATCCATTCTATTCGACATTATAGTGGGCTATGCCGTTTCTGGTGGATAAATCAGCGCCCAGTGCTTCTCCCAGACAAAAGGTATGCATTATCACTGACCTATTATTATGATGTCAGTGTAGCACAGAAACACGTTCTCAAAGGTTTGCCTTGCATCCGAAGTGGGCTGAAGAAGGTCGTTTATACGAGGTCAGTACCACTCATTGGTTGCCATAAGACTTTCGAGCTCACACATGCCATAAACAAGCCATGCATGCATGATGATGCTAATACAGGCTCTCAATATTCAATGCTCATACGTGATAAAGACATTCAGCTGTTCCTGATCCGACGAACCCTTGAAGCTTGCAACATTGATCTGATGCAAGTGGGAAGGAAGATCGCGTATTTCTATTCCGGCATGACCTCAGCCTGTCAACAAAATTGGATTTCTAAACACCTTGAATTTACACCGTTCTCACACTGCAACTACATCGTCGCCATGCCTTGGGACCCCATCAAGCTTAACGACGGTTAGATTTCAGCGAGTTATGGGCAATTTTGGAGCGTACTGATGATTTAGTTGGGGTTGTGCTAAGGTCGCTACATTCCCAGTATTGCGTACGTTTTCGCGTTCCTCTCTATAGCTCAGGTGCCTTTGATGAACCAAGACTTCTAGGTTCGGAACATGGAAGTTGGGGAATGGACAGTCGCCGATTGATCAAGTCGATCAAGCTCTTTCAGTTGGTTTCGGTCATATCGGTACAGTATAACCAAAAATACGAGTGGATACATTCTGATAATCCCGTTATACTTCGTAGACACCGCCCAAGCCTATCGTAACGAAGCCGAGGCTGGTGTGGCTATTCGTGAAAGCGGGCTTGCGCGCGAGGACATATTCATTACCACTAAGTACTCAGGAACAGACGGTCTTGATATTCCAACCTCCATTGTAAACAGCCTGAAGAATGTGAGGGTGGAATCCTGCTGGCACCAAGCTATCACAGTAACAACTTATTTCTGTAGCTCGGGGTAAGCTATGTCGACTTGTACCTCATCCATCACCCGCGCCTTGCTGTTCCCGACATTCAAACTGCTTGGAAACAGATGGAGGAATTGAAAGAGAAGGGCTTGGTCAAGTGAGCGGCCCGTTCATGGTGTATGAAATGGGCACAGACTAACCTCGTACGCAGGAGCATTGGTGTCAGTAATTTTGGCGTCACTGAGCTAGAGATTCTCGTGTCTTCTGCCAAGGTCAAACCCGCTGCAAACCAGGTATTGTTTACCATTTCTCGCGCAACCTTCAGAATTTATATACACGCGTGCTAGATTATGCTTCACCCATATGTGTTTGCAAAACAGAAACCTATCATTGAGTTTGGAGCCAAGCATGGTATCATTACCGAGGCGTATAGTGCTCTGATGTACGAGGGCATTTCTTTCGGTTTAGAAACTCTAACACGTTTCAAACACTAGCCCTATCACACAACTCCCAGGTGGCCCACTGGATAAACCTCTCTATGAAATTGCAACACGACTCAATGCAACCCCTGACCAAGTAATCCTTGCCTGGGTCAAAGCGAAAGGTGCTGTTGTCGTAACGTGCGTTCATTGTACATATTGTATCCCTAGTGCTTTCGCTTAGTTTGTCTCCAGCACAAGCTCCAAGAAATATCGATTGGAAGGCTACCTCCGCGCTGCTGACCTCAGTACGTTCGCGTCATTTTTTATCTCTCGGCGCCATTACGACGGCTGAGTCTATATTAGCTCTTACGACTGAAGATGTCTCTGCCCTTGACGATGCTGGTGCAAAGGTTGCAGGGCGGTGGAACGCGAGAAGCATTATGTGCCGGTTGGCTGTCGTCGCCTTTTGGGGCGTGCTGGCGCTCCGCCTTAATTCCTACATGGATCTCGGCATTCTCTAACTTGAATCGCCATTCTTGGAACTTGATGGTCCATGACGCAACCTGTTTTATTGTCATCAATAATAATTACTCGTAAGTGTGTGTTGCAAGGCCCAGTGACGAACTACGTAGCGGTAGTGTTCTTGCTAACGTTTAAGATGGAGATGAATTCAGAAACGGGCGCGAGTCTTCAACCAACCCAACTTAATTTACATATAATTTTCGATGGTTTAGTAACTCAATACTCCACTAGGATACTGGGCGTCAAAAATTGGGTCATTAAATGCTCCTCCAACCTCAAATGGATCCACACCACTCTCCACGTCGCGATCCATGATGTCCTCCTCGTCCTCATGAGCTTCCCTGACGATCGTCACCGTTGTGCCGATATTCGGAAGGTGAATGACATCCTCAGTGGCAAATCCATCGGTATTGTCGATATGCATGTCGACTTCATGTAACCTAGAGCCCCCTTCAAAAAGGCGTTCATGGGCCAAGGTACCAATGAGGCGGAACGAGTCCTGTAGATGGGCGTCATCAGACTTGCGGATGCACACTGACTGTAGCTCGGGGCATGGGCATGTTATGGTGGCACAGCCAGCAGAGTCTGAAATCATGGTCTGGGGAAACAATGCGTGGAGGGCCTGCATTGACATGCTACTGAATTCGAGGTGGCGTAGCTTCGAAAGAGCCACAAACATGGCATACATGTTAGACATGGATGATTTGACACCTCGAAGCTGGGCACGTTGTAATTGCGGAAACAGGGCTTTTGAAGTAGGCGAGGAGTTGGGCAAAATCTCGGTGAAAGACGCTCTGGGAAGGTAATTCCCGAAACCATCCTTTTCAACAGGCACAATTCCTCCATCTGGTGCCATGGATGCGGAGAGAGGGACTTGACTGTCTTGTGGGGGGATGTTACTAGTCGCGATATACGCAAGTAAGGGCCCAGCGTCGACATCATCAACATCACCTGGATGCGTCCCGTCCACTAGAGTAAGATCCCCGACGTTGGGTGCATCCATCGCCTCTAGAACAGCTCGTCCCTCGTGAACAGACCGATAACCAATAGTTATGTCTCGAAGACGGGGAAGGAGAATAGGCTGAGTTTCTTTGTCAGTGAGTGAGTTGTCGACGCCTTCGTCGATGATTTGGGGGCCGGATCCGTCGACAACGAGTTTCGTTAAATTGGGACATTGTGACAGGAGTTGGCGATATTCACAGGAAGTTGGCCGAACGTCCATGCAATGCGATGAGAGATCGAGACTGTCAAGGCCAAAATCACTCTGGGAGAGAATCGTAGCAAGTGCTGACCAATCAGCATGGACACCACGGAGCGTAAGGTTGCGAAGGCGGGGTAGAGGATTATGAGGGTATGGGGCTTCGTCCGAGCTGAAAGGCGGCGTATAGCTGCTGCATTCGTATTCAGAGGAAATTCTGGAACAATAATATATGAACGGATATGCGTTGCGGAGGCAAAACAAAGAAACGCACTCTGGTTCTGAAAAATCCCAGTCTTGATCTCGAGCATCTATGAGGATGTCGAGTGGGTAGTTTCGGGACAGTGCAAGGTATGTGTCTAGATGCCTAGCATTAAATCGCGTTGCATCGGACGGGTGTCCCCATCCATTTCCAGGACCCACTAGTCCAGCAGTAACACATATGCTTGTCCACAAAGAGGGGGTTTTGTGAGCGACGTTGCGCCAGTGGTGGTTAACTCTGGAGAAAGCCAAAGGTGTTTTGATGGTTTCGATGTCGATAGATGGAACAGAGGGGTCCTCATCTCCCTCTAGACTGAGCGTTCCTAGTGTGAAGATATAGGACAAAAGCTCGACTGGGAGCCTTTGGATTGGGGAGGGAGGGTGTGGGTTGAGGGATTGGTAAATCATGGCGGACGACGTCTATAGTGGGTGCGGGGATATAAAGAAGAGGCAACACCAGTGTGCTTTAAAGGTCCAAACTTCGTCAGTCCTTTCTCCCATGGCATAAATGACAATAAAGGTAGATCAGCTGGATTGGAAAGACAAAAAGAGCGACTTGATGACCGGAGTCGCATCATAGATCCCATCAGGGTCACACATTGTCTCTATTGTTATGTTCCTTCAGTAGCACTGTTCGAAGTTAGAGCATATATGTACAGGACCTGATGTGGGTGTGGCAGAACGTCGTCAAGGCACTTTCCCAGAGAATTGCATTGCGTGTATGGGTGTGCATAGTGTCCTCAAGAGCATGTCCAGGTTCAAGGGGAGTCAGACGGAGAAATAGAGTGATTCTTCATTTGAGACAGGTGAAAGGGAGATCCTGATTCGAAGAGACTGGACAAACGAAAGGTCATATTAGGATCATGATCGATCTTTGGATCAGATCTCTTTCACAATGGGTACCGGCCCGCCATCAGTCGGACCCTTTACCTCCCTCCTCCACCCCCTAATAACAAAGTTTACTACAGTTATGTTCACGACAATGGGACCTTGTGGACACCTGTATCTGGTCTCCTCCTCGCTGTTTCTCTCACGATTTTCTCCCAAGAACAGACCGAGAGATTCCTATACATTTACACACGATCCATATGATTTCCAAAGGGTCGATAAATAGTAATAATTGTCTATGGATCACACGAAAGACACATCCAGTCGTTATGGAGAGGTTGCCAATCCGCTCTGCTTTAAAAACCCAGGGCTATCGAACACGTCGGGATTTAAGCTCATCGGACTGGCCTGTGAAGGCTGGGATTGGCTCTGTGGTGAGAATCCACAGGAAAAAAGTTGCTGGACATCAACACTCTCATCAAAGAGTGCCATCATATCGGTCGGAGACATGTACATTGTTGGGTCTTCTCTTATCATGTCCATAGACATGCCAGTTGTGTCCATAAATGGCGCTTGCGGTTGATTTCCAGATATGAATGTCTGACTCACAGGTAGTGATGTGGTCGACGTGGCCATGGAACCTGATGCAAAGTGAGGCCCGTTCTTTGGAACTTCTGCAAAGAAATCGGATGGTGAAAAGCCTTCCGGGCTGCTGTGTTGAGGAGGTGAATCCGTGCTGTTCGTGCCGCCTGAGCGCGAGGCAGCCTTTTTTCGCACAGGGCGTATCCATGGCGGTCGGTTGTTTGCATTTGGCTCTCTCTGGGTGGTTTCTAATGGTATTTGGGTCACTGTGAGAGTAGAGGAACGAAACGGTGAGCACAGCCCAGGCGGTAGTGAGGGGAAATGTTTACGTCGACAAAATTCTTCCATGAGATCCCCTGATCGAAGTCCGCACACATAGCGACCGCTGAATCTGCGCAATAAGCCAACACAGGAACGGAGAGCGTCAAGCCCTGTCGGTATCAGATGCTGTAGTTCTTCCGTTTTACAGCTAAGCAAAATCGCAACAAGAGTCCTTCCAGCTTGTGTTAATTGATGGATCACGTGAACACCGTCTAAGAAAATGTCAGTCTCAGGACCAGTTTCGAGTGGAAAGAGTAGGGGGAGAGGGAACACACAGTAGGTCATCAGGCCCTTTTTCGCAACCTGGAGGTGTGTCGTGATAATTTGAAGTGCCGAGTTTTGAGCAGCTATTAACGCCGCTTTCTCCTGTTCACCGGGTGGCTCATCCGATCCTCCGTTCGTCCGCTCCGCCATAAGTTCTGAAAATCTGTGTCGGTATATCAAGAGCCGCACGAAATGTTCTGCACAATGTAGTCGCTCGGCTTGCGTAAGCCTGATGATATCGTCGCTCGCCAGAGTCTCGGGAGTATGTGCCCAATGAGATGGTATATTCCGGTGGATATCGTCTAGAAGTAGTTCTTCGTCACGCATGTCTCTGAACCTCCGGGACCCTGAAAGGACATGCGTCGCACGCTGTAGGAACGACGAGGAGTCGCCAAAGCTTCGTGCTGGGGGGACGTCGAGCACAGACTCTAGGACCACCATGATTCGCAGGGAGCATATAAACGCGCTAAGCCTACATTCTGCGCCAAGTGGAGGAGCCCCAACACCATCTCGAGTGATGAACTCATCGTCCACACCAGCTGGTTCTGACACATCACAATCCCTCAGGCGCATTAATGGCGGTCGGCCAAAGTGCGCGCTGAGCTGCTTATCCCAGATGTACACACACCAAAAGGTCCGCTTCCGTACTTCATCTTCAATAGGATCGAAAACATCATAATCATCAGCGCAGCGATGTAGTCCAGCGTCAATGGACATAGTTACAGCTTCAGCGAGAAGAGAGGCTGCTTTTGAAAGTTTTCCCAAACCGACAGCATAGACGGCTGCGATAAGGTTCGCTTGGATGTTGTACAAGGTCGGTCGGTCGGATATGGGAAGCGCCCTCAGACGTGCAAAGAGCTCGAACCAATGTGTTCCGGCTGAAATGCCGTCCGTTGGGTTCGCCCTGACACGAGGGTCATCGATATGTCGTGACGCCAGACAACAAATTGCGACAATGAAGGCTGCGAAACCAGGTGCACCCCATTTTTCAGGGTTTCCATAATCCTGCGAATTATTCAGTAAGAGAGCCCCTAAAATGACGACATGCACTAACAGAAAGAAACGTTGGGACGTGGAGGAAAGGGAGGATGTAGTAAGATGTGGATAGATAGCACTGAACCAGACTGCTCTTTTGTTTAGTGAGTGCATTTCGATTGCTAATGTAATATTACAGTACCTGTCCATGAGTTCGGGAACGATGTAGGGGGTGATGAGGCGCCATAATGTCTGAGGATTTACGTCTGTATGTCGAGGTGTTCGATTTGGGAACCAGTCTACATTCGCAAGTTTACTTTGCTGGGATTTATCGAGTGCAGGAGTTGATCTTTCTCTATTACCAGGTGGGGTGTGGCGTTCGACGAGAAGGTCGAGCACAGGAAGTCCTGAGGTTTCGCCTTGCCATCGTGTGCACCCCTCGTCATCGAAATAGAGATATGATGCAGTCAGAGACAAATGTGACGCTTCCTCCGCAAGCTGATCTGGGGTCATCTTGTGGTTGGGATCAAGAACGGAGCCAAGACCATGGTGATGTTCCTCGTTGAACGACGATTCTCGCGTGAAATGTGTGGATGGGTTTGTGAGAGGAAACACGTGCAGAGACGGTGGAGGCACACCCGAAGGGAATTGGGAAGGGTACGCAAACGGCACCACCGGGCTGCCTGTTGATTCCGTAGAGGGCTGTGCACCATTCGAGGGGACCATGCCACCTGCTGCGAACACAGCAGGCGGTATGGCTTGTATGAGAGTCTCAAGATGATGCATGCGATCTTCCAGGGTCGCAGTTCGCCTGAGTGACGTCAAACACAAAAGTGCCAGAGTCAGTCATCCAATAAAGCTTAATAAAGATCGGACTATTTCAGATAACTCACTTGGACTTGTGAGGGTGAGTTCTCTTCCCAGGTTCTTCAAATGTGCAGGAAGAATTGGCCGTTAAACAAGCCTGGCATGGATGGCCCTCATCACATTTGATCCTCCTTCGGCTAGAAAAGGTGTATTCTCATTAGGGCTCATTTCTGGCTCACACTCGGTATCAGGTAACGTTGTGTGCTCACCGACATCGATCACACGCTCTGTATAAGTCAAGATTAACACAACATTCGGATCTAGGAATTAGGACAACATACATACCTACTCAACTTGAACCTCCTCTCTTTAAGTATTGAAGACGTCGAAGACGACACTGCTGCCTGCTCTTGAGTCTCTGCCGTGGTGATTGGGGGCATGATGACGGTCTGAAGCAAGAGTCCACTTGTTAGAAGTGAAAGTTACACATATGGTACTTCCTGCCCTATAATTCTGACTCCAACTCTACTATAGCCGAATTTTCCCGAAACTTTGGTCCCTGAAATGGAAAATTCATTGGATAGTACACTATAGTACAGGGGTGGTATTGCGGTCTGATACCTTGGCCAAAGGCCTCAAGTAATAGTTTTCGATACTTGTTCAATAAAGTCGACCCTTGCACCGCTTGGAAAGCATGGAACAAGAGACTAGCAAAGTGAATTTCTTGTTTTAGACAAGTTTGTGGTCAAGAAATTTAATGACATCACACATAATTAGTCTTGTTAATGCATTGCGATTGGTTGAAAGATTTTGAAGTGGAAAGGCTTGGCAGGGAAATCAAGTCGTCGGGACATCAAATTTTCAAAATAGAGAAATGCTTTCGATGAAGATAACATTGCAATTTGCGAGGCTTTGATATAAGTAATACGTGACACAGGGGAATAAGTGAGGAGGAAAGTAAATGTCCCAGATGTACTCTAGTAATAAGATACGGTTTTAGACGACACTCACATCGCCACGGACCCATTCCAGGATGGTGCAATCGACTGTCGATGGCTGTCACTGTGGCCTATTGTCCGATCATCGTCGTCAGAAGCTGGGTCCGAGTTTCTATGTGGACGATCCCCATGCTCGTCAAGGTGAACTGAGGCTGCGGACTCATCGTCAGCTGTCCAGTAGCCCTCGGCAGCTGTATTGTAGGAAGTAGAGCTTCCAGATCGTTCATAGCCGTGTCCATAACGGGAGGGTTCATGTTCGTTTGGTGTTGG